>APFE030987354.1:97272-119473 GCA_000404065.3 Pinus taeda
GATAACTGAGAATTCACTCATGGATAACTGTTGCATGTCAGTTCTGTCAGAGACCCAGTTGAGATCAGATGTGGGACAATGTACTATCAGATGCTTGACTATTTCTAGTAAGTCGTTTTTGCATGGTTGAGGAACTAGTGTCCTCAAGGATTACGTAGTTGGACCATTGGTTAACTTGGTATGTTTGGAATTAATTGCATATTATTTTGCTATTATTTCCTAAGAAAATTGCACAAGGAAATAGGGACTGGACCATAAGTAAAGCCTTTATATACAGGGCTTGGTTGGTTCATGAGACATATCTTCATATCTTCATAGTTCATTGAGAAGTGAATAGCTTGAGAGCTAATTCTTTTTGTATTGTGAAGAGGATTTCCACTTGATTGATAATACATGGTTGGGGTTTTATGCTGGTGCTTTCCCCTAGATATATCTTATGTTATGTGTGATTATTTCTCTTGATCAGTTATGCATGTTTCTACTTGATGTTACTCATGAATTCGATTATGCTTCCACTTAATATTTTGTAGAAGTAGAACAAGTATTATGCTTTAGGACATTACATATATCGGTTTGTTCTACAGGTGAAATTTCTATAGGCACTAAGATGGTTTCGCAACAAATTCACAAGATGCTCTTGCTAAGATGAGTCCAAATATGAACTAATATGCAAGGATTTACCAAGGCTAATCTCAACAAGAGTAGTATCAGGCTCGGGAGTACTCAAGGGAGTGGTCAAATGCAGCGGTATAGAAGAATGGGGATCATGATCATCTTGAAAATCTAGGCTGAAAATTTGGCTCAATGGCTCAAACTTAGGCATAGTCTCTAGATTATTTAGGAAGTCTTGAATCTCATCTTCTTGTGAAGACCTAGTATAATGATGGATAAGGGAGATGGGCTGAGTCTCGTCATTGCTACTTTGATCCAACCACAAAGTATCTCGAAGGTCCTGAATGGATCTGGCAGGGGGATATAAGGTAACTTTCTTCCTAGAGTCTCCATGTGAAATATACATATCACTAGAACGACATCCAATATATGCATCGGCGGTAACAAGCCATGGTCGTCCCAAGATCAAAGGATGTCCTCCTATTGGGTTCTTTGGTTGAAGCACAATGAAATCAGCAGGATATTCCCAAGAATATAATGAGATGATCACATCATCCAATACTCTTTTTGGCTTAATTTTAGATCTATCTGCTAATTCAAGCATAGTGGGAGTAGGGCGAAGATGGGTTAACCGAAGTTGATCCATGGTTTGCTTAGTCATGACATTAATGGCTGCCCCCAGGTCTATAAGAACATTAGAGACAAGGACATTACCAATTTGAACTAAGACAACAGGGTTTCCAGGATCAGTATATTTTTCCATAGATACACATTCTGTCATTAACTCTGCTGCCTTACCAGCAAATTGAATGGTTTGGGGTTCCAATTTCTTCCTCCCAGGTTTCTTGAGACAGAGTTCCTAAATAATCTTAGTGCAAATATGGATCTCTTTGATGGCTTGAAGCAAAGGTATCTTAATGAAAAAGATTCTGAATCTTTGATGCCAAGCTAGTCTCAGAAATAGGCTCACTTCTTTCCATCACTAGCCTCTCTGGGAAGGGAGGCTAGTTGGAATAAGGTGGCAAGGATCCAGAGGATAAGGGCTACTTGGTGACTGCTTTCGGAGATTGGTTAGGAGTTTCCTCTTCTCCTTTCTCTTCAACAATCACTGTGGGTCGGTTCTGATTTTCTGATGTTACAGTCCTTCCCGACCTTAACTGGATATCATGAACCCCAACTAGAATAGATTGGTACTCAAATGATAAAGGTGGGTTTGTTAGATAAATCATTTGCACTGCTTTGTTATTGTTAGGATTAGGCATAGGTTGAGCAGGAAATTGAGGAGGTCGAAAGGTGGAGGTAAAGGAAATGGTGGATTAGACTGACTCAGAAGTTGCAGCATTGAATTTTGTGTATGAGGATATGACTGCATAGGCGGCTGGTAGGAATATGGGGAATGAGTTGGCCCTCTCCAACCTTGCTGCCATGGTTGAGAAGGTTGCCCATGCCGATATTGATTTCCATATTGCCACTACTGATTAGTGTTAGGATAAGAATATGCATGTGAATTATAACCAAAATAGTGTGGAGAAAATTCAGGAGCCATACCGGCACCTATCTGAGGCCAATTTCTTTTTGCTCCCATAGCATTCAAGTATTCAGCTTCAGGTTGTCCCCCTGTGAATACAGATTTAAGTCCTGGTATGGAGGGACATTTTTCTGTGATAAGGTCTTCTGCACAAATAACACACTTATTAGTTTCTTTTAAATTAAGAGGACACTCTTTAGGCGGATGCTTATCTCTACATTTAGGACAGAAAATGCATAGTGACTCTTGTTCCTTTATAAGTTTTTGCTAAAATTTTAAAAAGTCCAACTGTTTAGAAACAACATTCATAATATCAATTTTCATGTTTTCCATTTTATTTTCTACTCCAATAATCATAGCATCGATATATTCAGTTTTTCTATTTCTATTTCGAGTTCCTCTACCAGATCTATACTGATTTCTTGAAAATTTCCTGCATAATTCACAAATTTGATCGAACGTTTGTTGAGAGATATCACCTTGTCCTAGCAGATTTAGATTATTTCTAGCATTATCAATCAGTCCTCTTAAGAACAAGGTTCTAATAGTGCTGGAATCAAGCTTAAGTTTCGACCTTTGTAGAATATACAAAAACCTTTCTAAGTAATATTCAAGAGTTTCGTCATCATCTTGTATGATCGTAAAAATTTCATCCTGCATGTCCCGAGTTTTGCAATATTCCTGATATTTAGACAAAAACACTCTCTTCATCTGTTCCCAAGAGGTTATCGAGTTTCCTCTTAGCCCCATGAACCAGCGCAGGGCTGAGTCCTTGAGGGTAGCAGGAAATAATCTTAAGTTTGAGTGTCAGTTGAATAATCATAACTTCTACACAAAATATCGAACTCGAATAGAAAAGAGTCAGGGTCTTCATGAACTTTACCATGGAAATGGGGGAGAGCTGATGGTGGAATATTCTTCATCTACGCCATAGTATCAAGATCCACAATTGGAAACACAAAAGTGGATTGTTCTCCACTTACTTGGTCCTGGTTTTCACCAGACCCTTCCACATAATTTTCATGATCTGCCATTGTCTCTTTCTTACTCTCGACAGGCTGAACCACACCTGAGTTGTTGTCTCTAGAATCCAGGTGGATTGTTCCTGCGTGATGGGCTTGATTGGGCTTCCTGCTCAGAGAAGGAGACCCAATATGAGAATTGTTTTCAAAATTCTTTTGGCCCTTAGTGGGCTTTGAACCCTTACCTTTCCTAGGCATTCATTTTAGAAAAAGAAAGAAAAACAACAAGTAATTTCTAATAAAAAATGCTATCAAAAATCAATTAACACCAGTAAAATTCCTTCAAAAGAAAAATATTTCCCAAACAATACTGAAAGAAAAAATAACCTTTATTGTACAATCAGAAAATTCTTACCAAATCAAATCACCTCCCCGGCAACAACGCCAAAATGTTGGGTGCCGGAATTACACTTAAGTAAACTCCACAACACTTAAATTGTCAACCCGGTGGATTCGTAAACTTAGAGACGAATCACAGGCAATGCCAAAGATGGTATGATTGTTTCTAATATCAACTCCTACTTTCTTTAAAGGAAAAATTGCATAATCAAACTATAAAGAAAAAAGGGCAACTTGAACCATCAAAATAATATAAGGCTGGAACAAGAAGAAATGTACTTGCAAAAGAGATTCAAAAATAAAAGGAGGCAATTACTCTAGTTGACTATTGATTAACTACTAAGAATGTGTTTTCTTTAGCAAAAACACCTTAGCAGTCCTCAACAGATGGGCCCTTCAAACCTTCTTATGTAAAGATGTCCTTCTCGCAAGAATCAATCTTGCACTAGTGTAGTCTGCTTGCACTAGTGCAGGAACAACGATTTATGCAGAAGGTGTAAAATGATCTTTGTACTAAAAGTGTCTTTCTTCATGCAAGGGTTTGAACTTTCTCAAGTCCAAAGCACTCAGATCTAGTACCAAGAAACTGGTTCTTGTACCCGATCAGAGCTTCTTACACTTTAACTTTTAATTCTTGATACCAATGCTTAATTAATGCAAGTGTTATGAAACCAAATTGCATATCAAAAAGATGAATGTCTGCAGAAATAAAGAAACAATCTTTTTAACTTATCCTGCTATGAAATGTTAATGAAAGCAAGAAAGTTGTTAGAAGTAAACTAAAGAGGCTTACTGCATCACACTATCTAGCACTGGTGCGAGAACAATTCTTCTTCACGGACCAGGTGGGGGAAACCAAACCAAACGTGTAGAAAGTGAATAGCAAACCAATGTGCATTGGTGTAGGTAATTTCTCTTGCTCGAACTAGGTGGGGAAAACTAAATAAAACATGCAGAAAGTGAATAGCACACCAACGTGCACTGGTGCAGGTAATTTCTTTTGCTCGAACTAGGCGGGGAAAACCAAACCAAACGTGCAGAAAGTGAATAGCACACCAACGTGCACTAGTGCAGGTAATTTCTCCTGCTCAAACCAGGCGGGGAAAACCAATTCAAAATCAGATGCAGAAAAGGAAATTTAACTACTTCACGCTGCAGTTCTGCTTTCACTCAGACATAAATTCAAATGATGTAAATTAAATCACACTTAGCAGTTCAAAAACATAAATTACAAGAACAGAAAAGAGGGAGAACGTGCTGGGTTGGCTGGGCCCTAGCCAACCAGCGCGTTTCCATTTCAAATGGAAACACTACTCAGTACTGTATCAATTCATTAGCAGTTAAACATAAAAATAAGATTCATGAAACATAAGGTGGAGCTCTCTTTCTTATTAAATCATCAAGGCAAATACATGCGTGATTACATATCCAACCCAGATTTGGGCGATAACAAAAGACAGGCCTGTTACCGCCTTCCTGGTTCTATCTCTGTTCTATACAACTCTATCAACCATTAAGCATTTTGTCCTATTTACATTTCTCCTTATATAGATCCTTGGCCTAAGGCCAAAAGGATCATTTAACTCGTTACATAGTGGATTGCAAAATAAGATTTCGTTACAACAAATTACATAACTGATTGCAAAATAAGCTTTCGGCCTTCAAAATTAGGCATTTTAACAGAACAAGCCATGGCTATCTCCAGCTATTCATTCCTCCTAAGTCCGATCTCAGCTACTCCATATTTCATTGCTGTCATAACTCGGACTCGACTACCTTCAGATATGTTCTGTTGTTCGTGGCTAAGGCGGTGCAAAATTAGGCGGCAATAAAAGAGATCCGAATTTGCTGCTAAGATTCGCGGCGCTGGCACTGGTGCGAGATCTGATCTGCACTAAAATGAGCGGTCAAGGTGAGAATTTAACTATTAAATAACATAAGAGGTAACGATAAGTTACAAAAGTAATTATAAGCAAGAAATCACATAATAAATAGTTAATAAATGCTAAGTTAAGTTAGAAAATGTAAAATATGAAGTTAATGCAAAATGTGTCATCGTTCTTGCACTAGTGCAAGATGAGGACGCATAAGATAGGTAAAACAAGGGTAAATGGTTATGATTTGGGAGGGGAAAAATGGTCAAAAAGGATGCAAATTAGGGGACTAACATTCGGCAGAACTTCTAGTTTTGGCGGTGCTAACTAGAGTCTCCTCCAGATTTAGCAGGGTTTCCTAGGAAAAAATTGAATGAAGCATATCTTACTCAAGTTTCGACCAATTTTGGAAAATGAATAGTCAATTTTGGATGATTTCAACCTTATGAATTCATTGGTATAGGTTTCAGAGGCAAGAGAATACTTATACAGATGATTTTTCCATAGGGAAGTTCAGGGAAGCCGAAGGCCACCAGGGAAGGGGGTCATGCCTAAAGCAGCCAGAGTCAGTTTTCAAATATCTAATAGTCATTTTTGGCTAATTTGGACATTATTAACACATTTGTGTAGGTATCAGGAACCATAGAGCTTTGTAAAAAACATTTTTTCCACATTGAGCTAATACAGAGGCCTAAGCAATGGAAGCTGGACCAAAGAGATGTAGCCCAGGAGGGGTGAAACCATTCATCAAAACACTGTGTTAGTGTGTCTATTTGATTGTTTGTTGTATTGTACATATTTGCTATTCATTATTCATTTTTGAAGCTATTTTTCTCATGAATGTCTTGTTTAACTTAAGGATATTTACCTGTTTGTAAGCACCAACAACTAAGGAAACCTCAACACAAAAAGCAAGAAGCAAGCACGTGTTTTTAAGTCTATAATTGTTATTAGCACAAAAAAACTAATAATACAAACATAGATCAGTGGACTTGAAGCAACAAGAGATGATTCAAGATAAACCATAAAAAAATTGTCCTCCATGAACTCAAAGCAACAAGATTTTGAGTAATTGTAAACCATTTTTATTTGTCCTTCGTGAACTCCAAGAAATAAGAGATGAGCCATTATAAACTATAAAAAATCATCCTCCATGGACTCGACGTAGAAAGAGATGATTCATTACAAACCATAAAAATGATCCTCCATATACTAGAAAGTGAAAGACCATATGAATCATTGTAAGGCATACTTATAGAAACTTGTCCTCTACAAACTCGAAGCTAAAGCTAAAGACATGTCACCGTAACCAATTTAATTCTCACCATAATGCACTTTCTAATTGTATTATTCATCTTAGCCGTCGTCACATATATTTATAGATTTGGCATGTGGTTAATGCCCCAATACAAATTGCAGGCTGACCATATGCCCTTATCGATCAACCAATAACTTGGCTCCACATCGGCTTAGCTCTTTTGTCCATGCATGTTACTAAATGACATGACTTGGCCCTTAGGTCAATAACTGTCCATTTGACGATGTCACACCTACCACATGGCACATCCTGAATGGGCCACGTGTCATCCAAAATTAGGCCTATTCGATAGTTGAAAATGCCATTCCTGCTTGGCATGTGGCAACCCCTGGTGCTGCCGCATCAACGTACTGACATCACCTTATTTTGACTATGTTGATTAGCCATGTGTCAATTGCTCATAAGGCCATGTTACCATCTAACAAAATTATTCCATGTGTCACTATTTCATAGGTCCAATAGTAATGGTTAAACCTTTTGCAGCTTCATCCTCATCTGGCTGTTTGTTATAAATGCTGAGGGGAGGGTGAATCAATGTTTCATTCCCAATTAAATATATTTATGTTTTATCTTCTTTCAACACATAGCGACACACATATTTTGGGTGGAAAGGGCCAAGATGGGATGAAACCACCACTGTGATGTCTACTTTGTCTTCTTATTATCAAAGAAAGATATTTTACAATTTTTTCATCGGTGCAGTATTTTGCCAGTGTGCAGGTTCCTAATTGAAAAAGGATCCAACCTTCACTAAGTTTTCTAGCTACTACTGGAAGGAAGCAAAAACTCCCTCTTGCTTCCAGTGATCCACTTTTCATAATGTTTGAAATCGGGACCACCCACAATACATTCAATAAATTTATGTTCTCAAACTTTGTGCAAAAACACAGTGCTAACCTTCAACATCAGCTCATAGATTACTTTTTCAACAAGCTAACATCGTCAATATTCAAGAACCAATCAACAATAAAACATGTATGAAAAAAACAATAACACGTCACGAGAAATGACTATCTCCAACTTCTGCAAACATGGAATTTTTCCTTGCATCTATCACCACTAGTTCATTTTTATTGACTTTCGATCAAACCAAGAAGTTTAAATTCTTTGCTACACTTGTCTTCATCCAAAATCATAATCATTGATATTCCTTTTGCAACATAAAAAAGAGAGATATAACCAGATCATTTGCAAATATTACAACCAAGACTTCACTGCTATGCATATGGCATCAAACAAATCTAATTACTCCAAAGGTTATTGTAGGATGACTTAAGAGTCTTCTTGCGTAAAATATACATCTATCCAACAAGACATGCAAATAAAGTCAAGGTAAGGAAGCTTCTCTGACACCTAAATATCTGTCATCCAATCCCTACATACCTTGTCATAAGCACTGATATTCCTTAAGAAAACAAGTCGACCAAAAATGCATATAGTGTTAGGTAAACTTGACTCGGGATAGAGTCAAAGTTGATGAGGTTAAACAGTGATGGTTTTGGGGCACATGGTATTGTGCACCCATAATATTCTGCCTGTGGTATTATATGTAATGGAGCTTATAAAAGGATGGAAGGACTTCATTGTAATGCAAGACCTGGAGGTGAGCAGTGAAGGCTCACTTGGTCGGATTGGCCAGGGTTTTGGCCAATGCTATTGAGATCTTATTAGGTTGGGTTTTTCCCCAGATAAAATTTGTGTTTATGTGTTTATGGTTGTTTCTGGTTACTTTTATATTTATTCCTCTCAGTAATTATTTATGTTATGCATTAAATTTCTTAACAACTGGTATCGGAGCCAGATATTGGCTTCAAAGGGATTCTTTGATGCCAAGGATTTATAGTGCCTGATGAGATCAATGCAGCCTTTGTCCAGATCTGGGTCTAGAAAATAATGGTGGAACAATCATACGTGGAAGAACCTCGAGGAGAATGTGTAGAATATAGTGACGTAACTGCCAGGGATCGCAGTGCATTTGCGATATTTACCGTTTTGGAACATGCTGATGAATTGTTTGGGATTCATGCGGCTATTTAAAGAAGGTTGAGAGATACCTTTGTTCAGCGGAAGAAAATTGTTCATGCGGCTTCGAAAAGTGTTCGTTTTCTGCTACATGAGGCCACCGGTGCTGGAATCTATGAGGTTCTCGTCGGGCTTGTAGTTGGAACGGTTTGATAGAAGTTTTTGAGCAAATCATTGAGCAAATCAAATTGAGAGAGGATGGATCAGAATCGCAGCAGCAATAAACAATTTTTTTTTTTTTTTTAAATGAAGTCAAAATTATTGCATGTAAATGGGCATATTACTGTAAGACCTAGTAAGGCATGTGTACCCCTCGGTGATCGCCGGTAAATTCTGGGTTAGACCTAGGTGATAGGGGGGATGTCTGGTTAACAATACCCTAGGTAAAAACTCTGAGGGGGGTAAGAGCTAGAGTGAGTGGGATTGTCTCACTTAGCAGGTTTGGCTGGAGTTAGTTAAGGAACCCCAAGTCAAGTTTAAGGGGGGAATTGTTAGGTAAACTTGAATCGGGATAGAGTCAAAGTTGATGAGGTTAAACAATGATGGTTTTGGGGCACAAGGTATTGTGCACCCATAGTATTCTGCCCATGGTATTATATGTAATGGAGCTTATAAAAGGCTAGAAGGACTTCATTGTAATGCAAGACTTGGAGGTGAGCAGTGAAGGCTCACTTGGTCGAATTGGCCAAGGTTTTGGCCAATGCTCTTGAGATCTTATTAGGTTGGGTTTTTCCCCGGATTTGGGGTTTTCCCGAATAACATTTGTGTTTATGTGTTTATGGTTGCTGCTGGTTATTTTTATATTTATTCCTCTCAGTAATTATTTATGTTATGCAATAAATTTCTTAACATATAGGACCAAGAAAGCCTCACTATTTTGCAAAACCTTTAGTAGTTACTGTAAATGAACCTCAGAACCCTTTGATATGCTCACTGTATAAAAGGCATGACAAGGCACTTTCATGGGAAAAAGAATCACATAATGATCCCTCACTGTATCTACAGAAAGAGCTTTAGTAAGTACTGTCAAATAACCTTGGAGACCTGGGAATTTCATATATATGTATGTATATATATATATATATATATATATATATATAGACAAAACACTTCCACTAATTTTAGAAACCCTGCAAGTCTAATATATTTGTGTAAAACTTATCGAAGTTTTATATTTGTTGAATACAATACTGAATACCACTTCTGAAGATACCATTAGACTCGATTCATCATGAGAGCAAGAAAGTGATTTAGTTAATACAAATTCATTGTTCAAAGCTAATATGATTTTCATCAATATTTGTGACTTTTCTCAATCAATCATGGGCTACACAAGTGTGTTGTCTAATCAACCATGACCTATGCATAAACATTACAACCTTCAATTATAGGTACTAATAGATATACACACTGATCAAGACAATCTTTGCATACTATAATTTTTTTTTTTTAAATAATGAAGGTCATACGATTTTTGTTGTGCAGTTAAATTGATACAATATCTTACTAACATATAGCATCCAAACCCTTTTCAAGAGTTGCAAAATATACTAATCTTCTATCAACATAAACAAATAAATTTTCACATGGAGCATAATGGTCTTGAAATTCATAAAGGATTTCACTATGTTGATTTATGCATATGTATGCAGAGAACCAATGTAGATATTGGCACACAAAGATCTTAAAATAGTGATTGCAATTTATTTTCTACAAATAAAATAATAAACGAGTGCACATATACAAGTCTTTGCCCATAATTTTTCCTCAATACACAAAACACAAACATCTAAATTTTCAAAACAATGCATCTGAAGCCAATAATTAGAGCGCTTATTTAGACTCATACATAGATATAACAATATACATTTGTGTCTGCATTCAATTATGACATGCCAAGAAGGATTTTATATTTAATCCATAGTTCTCACACCTTATACTTCAATTAAATATTACCATATGAAGACTTTTAAGGTTGCTTGCTCCTTCACACACCTGTGTAAACCAAAAACACATAAAACTCAAAATATATGTGCGCACCAAATGCACTATTTCGATCTCCTTTTGTAGCTATATAATCTCCAAACACCTCAGGAAAAAATCAAGGTAATCGTTAATGGTAAAGTGGACCATGTCAATTCCTTCTGCATGCATGAAATCTATGGGCAAAACCTTGGTTTTATGCATGGTTTTTATTTTTCATTTCCTACAAGCATGGCCACATGGATGATAACTGGAAATCTCAGCTATAGCCTCCCTGTTAATAAGATCTTCCCAACGGCTGAAATCTTCCATTCTCACGGTTGAGCCTTCTTTCGTGTGGCTGAGGCTTAAACTAGGGAAAAACTACTCCACACAGTCCAAAACTTGCCAAACTTCTTCCTCGTGTTCTTCATTACCTATTCATTACCCTAGTAGGCCTATACCTATTCATTACCCTAGTAGGCCTATACCTCTTCCAACACTTTTCATTACCACTATTAACCGTCATCCAGATACGATAATGAACAAATAATCCATAGAATCCATATACAACAACTGTGGAAATCGATGGAGGCAACCATCAAACTGTGCAGAGGTTGACATCAATTACAACTCATAAGCCATAATTCCAACACTGTTAACCTGTTGGGAGAATTTTTTATTGAACTGAGACTTTTATGCCCTTTAACAACGTTAACTAGTGTGCAAATCCATGCGCTTGTGGCCATTGATATGCCTGTCCAATAGTGGATCCATCTTGAACTTGCACACTATTTAATTCTTTAATACTTTGGGTTTGGCCCTATAGTTTTCCCTTGCAATTTGACCCATTCTGATGTGGATTTTCAACTAGCCATAACTTCTCATCTAGGATGTAGATTTTAAGCAAAATATACTATTAGGAAGATATTGTTGAGGTCTACATAACCATGTTATTTGTAAGATCCTTTGAGCATCATAACTTCATCAAAAACTTAAATAAATTCAAGCACCCATATCTTCATGTAATAAGACCTTGTGAAAGGTCCAACTATCATATTTCTTTTACAGAGGTTATTTATGCTTCTTTATCACCAAGGATGGTACTATTTCCATTGTCCCATACAACCCATTTAACATCAACGACAACACTATGTGTAACATAAAGGCCTTGACGGGATGCAAGTGAAGTCAATTTTAATGAAAATACCTTAAGTGAATTTATGCAAGGAATATTACAACATATTTATAATGAGCATGAATCTTAAAGAAAGAGTGACAATAGTCTCTAATTAAGGTACATGAAGACTAAAGTATACTAGCTATTAATTGTAAAACAATTTGCAATCAACAACCAACATTCATGCGTGTAAAAGTCAACAAGAAACTCTTAGAAAGATTAGAGTTTTGAGTTAGAAGAATAGTTCATTAACTTGCCACAAATGTGCAAAAATCATGTACTATCAAACAACAATAAATAATAGTTTTATGTCAGTTGTAACACATGATATAAAATCCTTACTATGCCCCTTCAGGCTTCTGAGTATTAAAGTTGAAACATTCAATGTTAAGTCACAAAGTATATTCAAGAAACCCAATAGTGGGAGTGCATAAAGCTGGAAGTTAATCCTTAAGGTAGTTACAATATTCTCCCTTTCAAAATGCTCCAAGAGTCCTAAAACCAAGATTCTTTTTCTATTTCATAGGGGGTTATATTTATACAAAGTGACTTTTCACCTTCTATGATTATTCACCCACTCTCATGTCTAATTTCTATTTTACTTTATTTTCTAATTTTGTTTTCTTTTACATAATTACATGAAAATTCCAAAATAAATAAATAAACACATATCATGAGCTTAATTCCAAAATTGACAATGCTTACACTTGAATTTGTAACCCTTGGGTCACATCGGTGTACCAAGCCTTATAGTATGATGCAATAGACCAAATATTTCTTGAAATTAGCCCCTCATCGTTGACTTCTTATTTTCAGGTATTGGGCACTACTATCTTTAGATTAGCCTATGTTTTGTGGAATAATGAAGTATGCACAGTGTGTATCTTATTGGTCTCCATCAAGTTCCATTTCAATGCATCTTTGGTAGGCTTTGTATCCTTTTTTGTTACAGCTGATTGTTGTGCATGCATCATTTCATGTATTTCATGTTCAATTTCTTGTTGGAGCCTCACCTGTCCTTGTGATATGATGGTTACTAATTTAGTATCTTTGTTCAGTCTATCCATCATGATGTGGTGTTCAGGATAAGTGCCCATAAATTTCATCACATATTTTTCATGTTTTTCTTGAGCTTGGATGGCAAGCTTGACCTTTTCTTTATTTCTTTCTCTACCCAATTCATAATTCCTTGGTAAAGTCTCTAATGAAGTTGGGTGTTCTGTACTCCACTTGTGCATTATATTAATGGCTTCTAAGGTGCCCTTTAGTTGTACACATTTTTCTTTAACTACATTTTGAACTGATATGAGCATGGAAACCATATTCTAGTGTTTCGAAATCTCCATATTCTATGTCTTCTACAGATTTATTAGCTTCCAATGATGCATTCTAATGATTTTTGTCGGAAGAGATTGAGGCCAATAAAACATGATTTTCTTTGTGTATCCTTTCAAAATATTGATGTGCTTTTTTCAAGTTCTTTTCTTATTCTTTCACCTTTTCCAACAGATGTACAATATTCTTTTCCATTGCTGAGGAAAAGGTTGTTCTTGTTAAGGCTATAGCCAACAAATTGTCTAGAGTGTTGGACACTATATTCCTTTTTGTGGTCATCAAAATAGACTTTGTTGGTTCCTGGGCCAGATATTGCCTCCTTTCTTAGACAATCCGATTGGCGTTCCTGTCAAATTGACAACATGCTAGGTTCATAAATTGATTTTCATCACCTACAATGATGCCCATCTCTCCAATTGAAAAATGGCCTCTTTTTAAATGCGTTGAAACTATTGGGTATGTGTTATATTCTTTCCATAACTAGCCCCAGAATAATTGTTTTGGCGTTCGGGGCAGTGCCTCGGGAAAAATTTTCTGGGTAGTATTGCGCATGGTTTTGGGCATGATGGTTTTTTCCCATGGTATTTTGTAGATCTGATCAAGGGAACTATGATTATGTTCTAATCTAGGGTTAGTGGATTAGCATTTATGAATTCTTCAACATGTATACATATGTATTGTAACATTGGAAGGAACATAATGAAAATCAATCTGGTAGTCCCGGTTATGGGATACAAGGGAAATTATTTGTGTATATTTGTTTTATGTTCTCGCCATTGTATATTTTTCTATTTGAATAATTCGTTTGCAAGTAATTTTTGTATAGGGTTAAAACCTACAGAAACTAAGGCTGATGGATCAATATCCATGCTGCTAGGCAAACCATCATTGCTTGCATTTTGGGCTTCCTTTTCTTGTTGCACTTTTAGCCTTGCCTCATCATGGGCTTGTTTTTATAATATCTCCCTTTCGAGCTGCTCTTCTTCTTGTTTCTTCTTTTCTTATTATTCCTTATGATATCTTTATCTCTCTTCCTTAAATCATAGGTATTATTTTAGTTTCTTCTCTTTTTCTTTTTTAGTTTCTTCTTTTTCTCACTCTTTTTTGAGAAACCTTTTTACCTTTTACTTCCTTCTTTTTGGAAGGTTTTCCTATTCCAGGTTCAAATCCATTTATGTTTACCAAGGCATATACATAATTGTAACAATTTTTAATTTTTTCATTGTCCTCATCAATTTGTAACGAGTAGGCTAGTCCACCCGCACTTGCATTGGGAGGAATGAGATATGACCACACACCTTGGGTCATATCTATGGAAGTCAAGCTCTCCAAATTTCAAATTCTCTAGGTTTGTAGCTTCAACCTATGCCTCTTTAAAAAAATTTATGCAGTACATGCCTACATAAAATAAGTATGTAGGCCACAACGCCTTCTTTGATCGTGTTAGCAAACCACTAACTCTTGCAGTTACCTGATACACAACCTATTGCAAAAGTACTTCACCTATTATGAACAATGAAAATTAGTGTGGTGGATTCCATGACCTGAAAAATCTGGTGTACGTTGAGTCTGGTGGGGTGAATCAATCAAAAAATTCTTGTAATTATTCTTTACCACGATGTCACATACAAGGTGAATCATGACCAAATAGAATGTGGAATAGTGGTGAAACAAAGCGTTCAACTATTCTCATGTATGATGCTGCGTATTGACAATCCCACAACTCCTTGTGATAAATATGCACTAGTTGAATGTTGGGGGTGAAATTCCACCTCCACCACATCATTTTGAACTCAAATCTAGTGCATATATCTAATCAAGTAAATATGAAGCCATATAAAACTTTGAATGATTTCTATCTACTGGATTTTAGGCCTCTATCACCTTGGCCTGGATAGACGTTGTAATGATTTGACCAATTGAATATGACTTCGTTGTGGGAACATGTATACATAAGTGGAACCTAACTCTCCTTGAAGAACTCTATTATGGCCTTGCCATTAGTCTACAACACATCGCTGCAACCATTTGATAGGACTTTCTAAGTAACTTTTTTTTATATATCCCTTTTGGCTAGCTTCTGAATTTGTATGGGTATTGCCACCAATGCTTTAAAATATCTTTGTTGTTGATGTTGAACTTGTTATAACAATTCACTAAGAAGGCCACTTGATGTTTAGGAAATTTATAATATTCAACTATTTGAGGATATGTTAGTGCAATAATGTCAATGCCATGATTGTCTATGATAGTTATGTCCCTGATATCAATGCATTTGATTATCCTCTTAATAGCCTCCCCTCATGGAAACATTGCTAGAAGAGATGCTACTTTGTGTAACGATTATCTTTTGACATTTTGATAAACACTGACATATTCCTCTCCATCAGATTATTCTACCCTTGCAAATAGGTGATATATCTTTGACCGATTGATGGAAATAGACTTATAAAAAAAGCACCTTGTGTCAATGTATGTAGGAATTGAAACAATATGTCTCTCTTTCAAACCTTCCTCTGGAGGTTCTTTTCTAGGTCCTATTTTCAACGGGGCCATATCTTCATATGAGGATATGCTTAGATACTACAAATCCACTGAACCTTGAAGATCAAAGATATTCATTATAATAGACAATTATAAATCAAAATAATTTGGTGCACATTGCAATAATTTAGTGGAGTTTGAGGCCATGTAATGTGTGGTGGCACAAGGAAAGAAGTTAGATTAGGAAGCAATAATGTGATGCAGTGTGGCTTAGTAATGCATCATATCACAAATGGTTGGCACTTAGTATCACATCACATAATGATACCACACACTAGACGAAGCTATTTTTTTGTAGCGCAACACTAGGGGTCTATGATAACAAGAAAATATGAGATGCAATGCAATATGAGTTGTGACATGATTTCGTATCATAGTGTAAAAGTTTCATTGCATGATCAGTATAGGGTTTGTGTTGTAGTGCAATATCAAAACTTATACTGATAAATAATATTACGATGCAACGTAGGTGGGGGGTTGTCATTTTTAAATGTAGCACATCAAAAAATTATTAATTGCATGATGCATAAAGAAGTTGCACCATCCTCAACCTTAGAAGCTCCATACAATCATTAAATGTGCCCTTTGTGACTGTCTGGGGGTTTCACGGAATTTAACTATGAAAGTTAAAAAAATATGGGGAAAACATGTTGTGCTCCAGAATACATGACCTAGTAGCATGTTGCCCTCCCTTAGAAGGGTTTCCACATCACAAGAGCCAATGTATCGCATGTCCTTGGCAAATTGATTTTAATTGCGAGAGTGTATCTCTCTCTCTCTCTCTCTCTCTCTCTCTCTCTCTCTATACTCTATTATATATATATATTATATATATATATATATATATATATAATATATATATATTTTATGGTGTGGTTCATGGTCACAGGGTGCCGTTACATCCACGGGAAAATCTGGGGCAGATCACCCCAGGGGCATCGAGGAGAATTGACCCTGTGACCTCCCGATTGGTGAGGCACTTAACAACGGGGACTCGACCAGTTGAGCTAACCCTTTGGGCTATATATATATATATATATATATATATATATATATATATATGGAGAGAGAGAGAGAGAGAGAGACCTCATTTAAACTTCATGGATAAATTCTAATTTGAATTGAACCTAATCATTGTTGAACCTGAACTTGAACCGAAATTGTGTGACATAGGTGATAAGTGCATAATGTCTTATAATTTGAAACTACAAGAGGAATAATTGAGTATCTTTCTAGTGATGAAGGTATGCTCAGATATAATTGGGTCCTAATGATTAAAGATCATAAATATACAATATGCCTAGACACCAGATATATGATTCTAAATTGCTTTTTGTAAAACTGAATTTGGAATGTTTAAGAATAACTTACGATAAGAAGTACACTACCAAGGCATGATGCCAAAGGAGAAGACCATCAGACTATGAATGAAACAAGGGTTGCGATAATTTTTTTACATACAAGGATTAAGGTTTCAATCCAGGCAATTGATTATGTATCAAAGAGAATCCAGAAATTGAGGGATAAGGAATTACAACTACATCTTGTGGAACTAATTCAAGGACATGCCTTTACTTTTAAATTTACCATATAGTATCAAACAACATACATTTCCTTGTTTCTTATTCCCTAAGTCTCCAGTGATAATGTACTTTTCAGGGAAGGAATGACAAACTTGGATTTTTAATATAATAACACTGTATTGAAAAAGCCACTCAATGAAATTGTCCCTTTGAAATGCTTCCAATAAATTTTAAGGCATGGGAATTTCATGAAATATTTTGATTAGAAAGTTGAATGTACTTCACTTGACGACCATGAACACATATGTTTTAAATAGAATAATATCAGAGAACAATAATTTCATGAAAGATTTTAATTGGAAAGGTGAATGTCCTTCATTGGACCATAGAAACTGAAGATATATGACGATGTAATATGCATTTAAATGATTTCAAACCACTAAAGAAGATTTGAAAATGATTAATATTTATAAACTAAACTTTAACATTTGATATTGAATGCCAAAAATTTTGTAGCAAAGATGGAAATTCCACCTTTATAACATTGAGAGATGTTTATTTGAGTGACAAGTTGATAATAAATGGATCAATCTGGAAATTTGTTGAAGTTGCAGGTGCTTTCTGAGATGGCCCAAAAGAACTGTGAGTCACACAAGGATTCAAAGAGAAATTAGAGAAAACCATTGCATGGCATGAGCTACAACAAAATGAGCTGGTCCACCTTTTTGAAAGTATCTCCAACAACTCCTCTCAACAACTGAATCTACTGCAAAACTAGGCCAATAACTAGAATACATGCTTTGTGATTTCTTTGATCTTTAAAGGTTAACTATGTCCATGGGTTTTTGCTGGTTTCCCAAACCTACCATTCGGTAGGAGTTTGTTTTGACTGAAATAACAGACAATTTTTTTTAAAGTTATCCTCAAAATGCCTTGTCCTTTCATGCATGATCTAGTGTGTTGTATGCATGCATTTTCTTAATGCCTCACACACACATTTTCTTTAGTTTCTTTATGTACACAAGAAATTGATTCTTTTTTATATAGCCTTTTCAATGTCAAGTCAGTGTGTGATATTGAACAAATTGATCATGTTGTGTAATGTTCAAGGTTTTTATTATTGTTCATTTCCCAAGGAGAATTATATTTTAAAGGAAAAATATGGTCTAAAAACTAAAGTGATTACTGAAGATGATGTACATGATTATCCAACACCATTTTGGAAGATCTCTGCAAAAGTTCATATGGGGTTTTAGGCTATTTTCAGTTTGTAAACTTCCAAAAAAACTTGTTCGTAAACCCTCTTCTTAGTTTGTTTCATGTGTAATGCTTCTTTAACCCTTGGGCAATCCACATGATAATTACTGTACTATGTGTTGTCATTTAGCAAGGTTGCAGTGAGGAAGTCAAGTTCACTGTGTTTTCTCTGCAATACTCCCAAAGGGGTCTTCTAGACTCACTTGACTGTGAAGATGTCTAAATTTTCTTGATACTCTCACCCTCAATATTATAGGCTTTGTTACTGAGATTTTCTTTTTGTATTCATTTTCAAACATTTATTAGAAGTTTAGTAAATAACAATTTTATCAAATCACTGAGGATAGTGATAGGGACTTTAAAATGTTTCTTTTCATTCAACAAGATTGAAAGCAATGGGATTGTGTATTTGTGTCTCTAGATATGTAGAAACATACAATGAGAATGTTTCCCTTTAGTTTGTCATTGAAGGAACATTTTCATTTGTATTGGCTTCATTTACCTTTTATGCAAAGGATTTTGGCCTTGTTTAATTGCAAGCCCGCTGATCACTTCTTGTTGACAAGGCATTTATTGCATATACATATGAAAATCATGCCAATATATAGCTATAACATGAGCTTGATGGTTGGAATACAAGATTCAGTAATTGGATCAATTCCCAAAAGTCATATGTTGAAGCCCTTAATGGATGGATTTAAAAATGAATTATTCTAGAGACTGAACCCTCCTCTAAAGGAAGGGTACCATTCTCCCCACGCAGAGTAGGTGCTCCTCTTTTCTTCAGCATTTTCCATGATTAGTGTCATACATTTGGGAAAATACCTCACAAAGCAGTTGTTATTGCAATCAAGAATGTCTGTGCACTTTGGGAACAACATGATGAAGAGCAATGCCAAAAGAGAAGGGAGAAGGGCTAAATACATCGCCAAAGATCTTGATAGAAGGGTTGTCACTCTACAGGGAGTAGAGAGTAGAAGGCAAGAGTGAGAGGGAATAGGACCAACTGATATTGGAATTCCAAAGCACAAAATGTCAATAGAATCATTCAGAAAGAAAATAGAGGAGGAGAAGGCAAGGCATTAGAAGGTTTTGAAGGAAACTCAAAATGCAACCTTAAACGTTTTGCAGACTAGATTGACGCTTACATTTGAGGCCTTAACAACGTTTGGTACTGCCTCTGTGAAAACATATAAAGAGCTACATGAGAGCAGTCAGAATGCTAATATATAACATGCTTAGGAGAATTTAAGGGTGAAACCATGTTTATTCTATACTGCTTTTGTGATTTCTTGCGATGGAAGTTTGAGATAAGAAATGATCTTGTAGCATACTTATTTTATTAATGATTAATCGAGGCATTTGTGGATCTGCTGGAACTTCAAGGAAGGCATATAAACAAATTTGTAGAGAAAATATGGTGGACATATTACACATAAAAATAATTCGTATATTACAATCAAAGCCAAATTACAAGCCACATAAATAGTGCTCATGAGATCCAACAGATTCCAAACAAGGAGAATGTTGTTGAGAAAATATCTCAACAAAAATCCAACAATCAAAAACCTAATCTTACCTATTTACTAATGTAAGCATTATTCCAAGTTCCCCCTTTAATTCTTAAATTTAATCATTACAAATATTAATACAAAAGAAATCAAATTACAATTCACAAGTCACATGTGTTTGTCTAGTCTTTCTCGACACTTATCCCCACTCTGAAGCCTCCGTACAATTCTCTTTTCACCACCACAATATTTGAGCTTCCCATTTAACTCATTTAAGACATAATCACCTCTGACCATCTTTGATGAACTTTGTATAACTGACAAACCTCGATACTAGACCACCCTATGGGCAAACTCCCATCTATCAAAATGCAAAGAACTACACTTTTGATAGTTATATAGGTGAGTTGTCTGATCACCAGACATATTCAATAGTCAATTACGAAACTGACCTTTCTACACACTTGGATCTCGTAACATAACTTGTAAGATCCATCAGCAAATAACAAATTCATACAATCGAACTAGCGATACATTCTATCGGCACTGAAGAACCTCGTTCTCCTAATTTAATTATACAAAACTATTCAATAATTGGTTCTGCACTTTTTAATATACAAACCAAAATATAAATAAATAAATAAATAATTTAATTATTCCACACCCATTCATAACTAACATTTTTCAAATTATCCAAATATAAATTAGATGAGAACCACCAATGGCCCAATCTAGTCAATGCTTCCATGGATGCCTTCTGGAATTACAAATCACACCAGCAGAAGTTTACAGTTTCCAAACATCCTTGGAGGTCATCGACTGATGTATTTTTTTCGGGGAGCCATGGGTGACACCAAATGAATAAATGGCGTGGGGAGTTTGAGAAACTCTTGCATGCCCATATGCCCAAAATAGAAAGCAATTTTTGCTTCATTATCTACAATGAAATCCATTATAGCCTTCGATCAAGCATCGAAGTTAAAAGCCACTTCAATGGAGATTGGTCATGTCACTCAAGCATCTCATTCCCTTGTTTTTTCAATGCATCAAGTGTATCTTCATTGATTTCATTGCTAGAAATAATTATCTTCCTCCCAAACTCAGCAACTCTAAATTCCTTTTTGATTGCACGAAAGGATTTTCGTGCCTTTGTAGATAAATATGCAAGGTCAACGGAATCCAATCTAATGCCATGAGATTTATAGCCTAATTCATTCAATGCCAAATCAACTACACAGAAATTGGGAAGCCCACTTCTCATAACATCATAAGTGTCCACGAGACCCTGAAATTTTGTTGGAAAAGCCAAATCATATGATATGAAGGCCACGATCTCACTTTGGCTGGTGTGAGAGAACATTCATCCAAGAGAATCAACAACTTGTAGCTTGCTTAGACAACGTTGTGCTAAAATCACAAAATATTCAAAAACACCTGTACCTTCATTTCTATGAAGTGCCCTGTCTGTGATCTCATCATGAATGAGCTGACAAAGGCATGGGATTCAATCCCTCGAAGAGGTATTCCAAACCGTCGCTCAGCATAAACATTTTTGGTTGCATCAAATCCACCTAGGTAACAATATTTTGATGCACTGATCGCCCCATCAGGGCCTTGAGCACCGCAACCATAGAGTCCAAAATGCAGGAAAGGGAAGAAAATTATACTGGATTAAGATCTTTCTGCTGCAAGAAACAAAAGCGTATTGGGAAAAAAGGAAATTCGTATGCAACGGACTCTACATGCAGTCACACTATAAATAAAACTCACACACTATTCTATTTATGTACATAGTATCATTCTTCACATATTTGCCAATCCTGGACCCTCCCATAAGGGAATCAAGATTATACAACTCTTATATCAACAAAGATATTGGTAGAGTAGACATGGTCGACAAATTACACAAAAAATAATTCGTATATTACAATAAAAGCCACATAAATAGTGCTAATGAAATCCAACAAATTCCAAACAGGAGAATGTTGTTGAGAAAATCTCTCAACAAAACATCAACAAAATTTTATGGTTGCCAAACATCCTTGGAAGTCATCGCCCGATGTGTTGTTGTTATGGAGCCATGGGTGACACCAACTGAATAAATGGCGTGGGGAATTTGAGAAACTCTTACATACCATATCCCCAAAACAGAAAGCAATTGCCACTTAATTATC
>APFE030987358.1:1900-141319 GCA_000404065.3 Pinus taeda
ATAATACTGATTCACCCCCCCCCCCCTCTCAGTATTATTTTCTACAACCTTGATGCATGCATGCAAACACTCCTTACGAAGATATTTCTCCTTTATAATATATTTCCATAGAGCAGAACCAAATAATGCATGCCATAAACTCTTCACCACTAATGGTCATCTAAATTTTTCAATATTCTTAAGACACCAATCCCCCTCCTCTTTCCAAAAGGAAATATCCTTTAGATAGACAAGAATAATCTTGCTATATCTCTTTGATCCAAAAGAAATGAAATTTAAGGGAGTTGATATTCTTAATGATATATTTGGGCAACAAATATAGATTCATCAAATAAATTGAAATGTTTTGTAAAATTAATTGTGCTAAAGTAAACTTTCCCACAAGAGTTAACCACCTATGTGACCATGAATTCATTTTTATTTCAAATTTCTTAATCAATTAGTGTGAGACTTGAATATCATAACTATTTAGTTTCAGGTGAAAGGAAAGATATTTGAAACCATTGTCCTATGAGTCCAATCCAACAAAAAAGACATTTGCAATATCCAAAATAGGGACCAAATCAATAGATGCATGAATAAGAAATAATTTATATCTTTCCATATATAACCTATATGTGTCACTGAAATGAGATATGATTTGATAAACGTATTTTCACTTCGCTGTGAAAACCTCCCCAAAAAGAGGCATCATCCACAAACATAAGATGTGTAACAAAGATATTTTTTTTAAATATTTATACCCGCAAATAAACCCCAAACTTGAGCCTTTGAAATCACTCTTCTCAACCAATCAATCACTAGAAGACATAATAGGGGGATCATGAACAACCCTGCTACAATCCTCGTGACGTTTTAAAGACGTTTAAAGACTCGCTGTTTATTAGGACTGCATAATTAACAGAATTTATGCAAGCCATTATTCAATCAACAACCCAAATTAAAATCTCAAGTTGTTTTTAATATAATATGAAGAAAATACCAATCAACGCACTCAATAATTTATGCACATCCAATTTTAATAATAATACCTCTTTTTTTCTAACCTTTATGGAATGCATGAATTCTTGAGCATTGGATGAAACACCATTGATTTGTTTATGTTTTAAAATGCCAAAATATTCAGGGGTAACATAATTAGAAAGCTTATCCTTCTACCTCTAATCAATACTATTCGAAACCATTTCTTATGCAATATTTCACAAAGAGGTAGGCCAATATTCCATTAATTTATAACACACCACATCCATCCACGACGTCTTTGTATGTAAAACCACACTATACCAAGTATCTCTAACCAGCGGCACAAATTCACTTTCATTTAACCAAGAATGATTAAATTTACAAGGGATACCCTTGCAAACATATTCACCCCTCCATTGTAAGTAAATGGGAGAATTATATTATAGGATTGTAGGAGAGACCCATGAACACACCATCATGATAATTATTTCTACCAAGTTTTCATGAACCAAAAATCTGTACAGTCATTTTGTAATACCTTCCCCCATCACACCCATTTCGCCAAGTAGGATAGAGAGGGATTAAGAGAACATCCATAAAAAAAATTAGACAAAGATCTAGTTGAACAATTACCCTAAAGGATCCAATTTACTATGCTACCCATTATCTCATTTGCAGAGACAATGAAATTTAAATCCCCAACCATAATTACCAATCCAATATTTGATATATTATATTTATCCATGTTGTTATAGAATTCCATTTTGGATTCATAAGGAGCATATACATTAAGGATGTGAAATATTTCCTTTCAACCCTCGAGAATCACGTTAATAAAATTCTTGAAAAATGATTTAAAACTAGAAAGTCAATAGATCAAGGATCCCACATAGGAGTCAGATCCTGGAGAGTTTGATGACATCAATTGAAAAAAGAATCTAACCTAGACATAATTTTAGGAAATATGACTTGGCCTTGGCACCATTAACCATTGTCTTATGGATCAGAATGATTGATGGTCATTGGATCGAGATCAAATGATGTGGGGAATTCCATTTAGGGGCATTCCCTAGTCCTGAAATATTGAGGGACATAATATTCAAGATGGAGGGTGTGCAACAAGTGAAAATTCTTTAAGAGCTTTCATTTTAGAGTCATCAAGGGAAGAGTTCTCAAGTGATTATAGAAAATAAAAAAAAAGTAAAGATAGACCAGAAGTTTTTTGGTCCTTTAGAGGAACCACCTTTTTCTTACCTCAGTGTTTCTTTTGAATGGTGATATTCTTCATAAAATTAGGGCTAATGGAAACATAGGCCAGGGAAACTACATTCGTGTGAATTGATAACAACTCTAAAGTTCGATTTGGGTTGTGACTGAGAATCTCAAGGCCACTACCCATCGAATTGGTAGGGGAAAGCATATTAGTGTAGTAGCCAAAACAAATCTCAGGGGACTGGTTACCTGAAATGGAGCCATCAATCACATCAACTTTTTCACTACTGTAACCCCCTGTAACCATCTCCTCCCACATTTACCCAAGTTAACTAGTTCATTGGGGTAAACATGTGATGAGAGTCTACCACAATGTGATTCAAGTCCTCAAGTACAATTAAGGAAGTGTAACTGACACATCACAACTAATTTGATCTTCTACACATGCTACATAATGCTCAAGAGGCAACTAACCCTTCCAGGTGATGAACCCCTGAGACAAATTTAGAGTTTTACTAACCTAGAGGCTTAGTTGCTCCCATGGCATGAGCATGAATGTGAGGGGGTCCCTCCAATCGCTCCCACAGCAAGGGCATGCTAGCGACTGAGGACTTTTTCACCTAGTTCTGAGCCAGTGACCTTGGATTTTGTGCCACATTTTCAAGGCTAGGACTCAAGCCACTACCCATAACTTCATGAAACTTCCAAAAATGAAAAGTAACATCAAAACAATGATACTAATGAAAATACTTGAACAAAGGCTTGACTAGACCCATACTAGCCATGACAGGCATTTCATCAAACATGTCACAATTATGTATTTTACAGGTTTGTGGAAGCCTCGAAAAACATTGTGACAACATGAGGGAAAACCACCCAGTTCGGACCTTGGTTAGCAGCTCCTTTTCTGTTTGGTGTAGTGGCTTCGACTAGGGATAATGGGACTAGTTTCCCAGAAAATATTTTGATAGTGTTGATGGGGTGATCTATGATGTAATAGGAAGAATGACTAAGCTAAGTGTACTCTAATCTAACTATTAAACACATGCATATATCCTATTTTAACACTATTTAGCTATACATATACTCGAAAATTAAATACAATATGCGATCTACAATGATGTCCTATAGAAATTGGTAATAAAGATCATTGAACTGCAATAAGAAGTGAAATCGTTTAGTAGTAACTATTTTGGATAAATAGTTAGACAAAATGATTGTAAAAGATATATCGCATATAAAATTGTTCATGTATTCATAATAGAGTCAAATCCAACATCGTACAAAAGTGCAATAATGCTAAACTATAATTCAGACTTTCACGCATAAAATAATTTAAAGAAGGATAATTCCTTGATACATAAATAAAACAAGATCATAACATAAAAGTACCATATATGATGAGTCCTGCTCATGTGTTTCAGCAATATTAATCCAATATCAATTAATCCAGCACATTCTAAGAGTACAAAAGTGAATTTTAGTAGAGCATGCTAGATATTTGCAAGAAAATAGATCTTGTTCCATTCATGCCGTCATAACCTCCTCAAAAGTACAGAAGTGCAATGTTTCGAGGAATGTTTCTGATGAAATTTATGTACCCCTCTCTAAATGCATGAGAGGGGTTTAAATACCGAACTATAGGTCCTAAAATAGATTATTACAAAAAATAGTTGAGGAGGTTTAAACGACCTTCCTCAGATTATGCGAAAATAAAACTAAAATAAAATTAAACTAAATGACTAACTCCTTTTCACTTGATTTCTAAGATCGCACATATTTGTCATAGGCTTGAGCTGAGTCGGTTGGCCGATCGCATATTTCAATTGTGCAACAAATACAACATCTGTTAGTGCTGGCACCATCTTTTGTGTTGAGGTTGTTAAACACCTGAAAGTCATCCACTGACTGTATGGTTTCACTAAAAATTGCCAATATACTTCCCAATTCAGCCTACTTAGCTATCTGATTACCTCCTCCTTTTCCTGTGCTTCCTGCCTCCACTACTGCTCTAACTGTTTGAAATTCGGAAAAAATATTGATACACATTTTGTAACTAGGTTGGCGCAATGAAGATTTTCATTGAGGGCTTTAATTATGTTGTTTGTTGCTGTTGTTGCTATCGTTGTTTCCCTTTCTTCTTGCTTCAACCGAGAATCCCAATCTATGAAAAGGATGTCTTTATGAGATTCCTCCAACTTTGGCAGATCAACCTTTCTCCCATCCTCTGATTCTTGCCAGGTGATAAAGTCAGAAATCCTTTTACGGATTTCATCATACTCAATTCTCATGTCAACAACTTGGCTTGTTAACTTATCACTGATCTCACAATAAGCACTCATTTGCGAGATTTTCTGGCAGGTACTTCCTTTTGTTGCATTAGTTGGGAGTTAACACTGAGCGCTTCCTTTGTGAATTCATCGATTTGTGGATTATCCTTATACTTATCTATCATAGCTTGTATTTGTGCATCTCTTTATGCTAGGCTGGCCTAATGTTGTATTCTCATCTATTCAAATTCCTGTTGGAGTTGGGTTACTTGTAATTCTAATTGTTAATTGGATTTTTCCTTAGCTAATTTTTTTTCTAACAACAAAATCCTTTGTTCCTTTTCTTTAAGAAGCATTTGGACCTCTGTCACTTTGTAAATAGTTATCGTGGCATAGGCTCTTGTGAATTGTGACAATTTTGTGAGATTTTCAGATGGGTCCATGGGCAAGTCCTTCCACACGATGTCCATTGGTTCATTATAAAGAGTCATAACAACTACATTGTCTAACTTTCTTTTCTTCCTCTATCTCTTGACGACAGATTTGTGGGTAGGACTATAAAATACATCTAGCGGAGGTATTTCCTCATTTCTCAAAATAATTTCTGAAGTGGGGGTAGCAGGAATGAGCTCAATGTCCTGAGTGCCCACAACTCTTTCTACTGTTGTTTCTGGAGTTGACTTATGCTGGGTTTGCTTAGGAGTTTGTACCTAAGATGTTTTCTTAGGGTTTGAATCTATGTGAAGATTTTTGTTGAACTGTTCCCATTCCTGTTCCAAATCAATAACTGGGGTTTTCACTGACTGAGTTGATGTAGAGTGAACTTTTGCAGGTTTCGTTGCTGAGGTTTTCTCGACCATTTCCTCTATAGTTATAGATGTGTCATTTTTAGACTCTTTATTCGTATTGCCTCCCCATTTTGAGACTTTCGCTTTGAGTTCTCTGACTCATGAGTAAATCTCTCTTTGGTTTCTTCTTTGGAATTCTCTTTGATTCAATCTGCAGTAGGTCTAATGGGACCTTGAATAATCTCCTCTTTTTGTACACATGGAAACCCTTAACATCATCTAGGTTAAGAAGTAGTGATGCCATATGCGTCGCTTGTGAAAATGTTTCTGCCTGTAGGAAGAGGTCATCGAAGACATCCTCTTCATGGGTGAATTGCTTTACTTTCACCATAACAGTGAAATCCTTAACAATGCCATTTGGTTCATACTCGCTTCCTTAGATTGTAGCTAATTTCAGAGACTTAATAATCTCTGCTTCTTTACATGCATGCCCAAAATCATGTAGCACAAATGCACCACATTGTAATACAAATGTAGGCCAAATGGCCTTCTTTTGATCTTTCAATCCTCTGCTTAATCCATCTTCCCCTGCTGTTTGGTAGGCTATTTATCTGGCCATCAATTTGTCGGGGATATAATATGGGAGAACATGTGGTGAAGCAATGCTCCCAAATACTCTGATATAGGTAAATGTCTCCTCCCCAAACTATCTGGATGCTGGAAAGATATCCACTTCAACCTCTTTAGAAAAACTGGGGGTGATTCTATTGAATACTTCTTTATGGATGGGTAGCATAACTCCTTGACAAATTTTATAAAAATGGGGGTGAAATTGAGATTCCCACAAACTCTTATGGTACACATGGATAGGAAGCGGGTCTTGTACAATCCACTTCCATCCCATAGTGGGAAATTTAGAACTAAAATAGATTGCATCCATTACAAAAGCAATCATGAAAAACGGGGGATAAACCCTTAAAGAGGGACTTATTTTTCTCCTATATTCCATAATGGAATTTTCTAATTTATCTAAAAAAAATTGAGCCCAATTCATTATCATTGCATTCACAATTGCATCTATTAATGGAAGCCATTCTGGGGAAAACTTGGTACTATCACGTTTACTGAACAATCTACATAGCATGGCTGTTGTGAAACTATGAGGAGTAGAAATAGATGTCATAGAATACATACCCATTTTATCCCATTTGAGATTTCCTTCACTTTTTGTCTAGGTTTATGTGACGTCTTCTAGGTCATCATTTTCCTTATAAAATTTCTCAAGGAACTGTTCACTGTAGAGCTTCTGTGGCTTTGGTAAATGGTACATCAGTCATAGGTTGTCTTCTAAAAAATACCCCATAACCTCTTACCTGTGATTCTTGAACTCTCTATCTGAGATGTCCACCACATCAATTATCCATTTGACCATATCTGTGTATGGGATTATCTATGGTCTTGTGGCTAATGCAGGAAAGAGCATATCGTCTCAAAATAGGAGGCATCAGATGACTCTTGGGAATATGCAGTGGCCTTTTCTACCAATGGATTTTGGTTTTCTTCTTCTAACAAGTCATACATAGCCTCCCATTTTGAAGTGCCTTCATCTCTGCTGCACATAGTATTAGAGAAAAGAGGGATCATTTCTGACTTCTTGGATGCAATTGACTTTCCCTTCTTTCCCATTGCTTCTAACGATGCTCCCTATGGAATTTTCCTGAAATGGAGAAAAGTGGAAGCTATCAGATAAACACAAGCAATAATGAGAATGAGAATGAATGATATAGATAACCTTGAAAAGGTGACAAGAAAGGAGTTTTAATCAAATGCAGATGAAAGATATCGTATCACATTGAGCCATTCTTTGACATAAATTTCATTAAACCATATTAAATATCCACTAATGGTACCTTATCACTACCTTTATTGCTCATTAGTGTTTTGCATCATAATACCGGAAGGAGAACTTTTAAGGTGGTGGGCTTAAGTTGCGAGAATGGCGATTTTGTGATAGCGATGCAATGTCGCAAATCGCATTATCACATGTTTGATTGTGGGCTTTTTGAAAGTTCCTTAGGTTCTTGTGGGATGCGAGATGTAAGATAAGTGGTGTGTTCTTTGTCATTTAAATCTATTTACCTTATAAAGCGTTTTTCATTACGCGATGGACTTAATCACCATTTTATGACATTGGCTTCTATCGGGTTTGGGCTTTTATCGTATTTCGCAACATCAAGTAATTCATAAGATTTTAGACCTTTCTTTAAGTGTTCTGGCACGATGCAATAAGATTGACTTTTCCTATGGCAATATTGCATTTCACACGTCTCAACATGCTTCGTGGGTTTGTGCCCTTTGGAGTGCCGATGTGCGATTGTGATATGGGCTTTATTAAATAGGAAATGACATAGGTTTTGGCTTTTAAATTAAAAGCCCAATGATATGAAAGTTAGGCACGATGAGACTTTTGATTGCTTTACTCAGGTTTTGCTCGTTAATAAGGCTTTTGACACACTTGGTCCAGCGATATGCAAAAAGGCAAGAATCACTATCTTTCAAAGGGTTTTGACTTGATATATCGTTTTATTCCTTAAAAGCTTAAAAGAAAATGTTTAAGTGCTAAATTTATTTTTGAGGGATTTTATCATGGGTCCCCATTTATTAATAAAATATTATCTATTATACCAATAAATGCGGGGGAGGGGGTAGTTGAATAACACAATAATTAGCGATTCGCTGGAAGAACCAGTTATCTCTCACAGTTTTTTGAAAATTCTAAAAACTTCCAAAATAAAGGTACTTCAAAAAATAAAATTACATGAATAACATTTCTCTGAATAAAAAAAAAAAATCTACCTAATTATCCTCCATTTGATTATGCTCTTCAATATGAAAATTTCCTTGTCTACATCAGTCATTACTTGGTTTTAAAGATAAAAAAACAAGGGGCTATCACAAATAGGCTTTTAGATGTACCCAGTTGTCATAGGTAGAGCCTCTCCTTCTAGCAGGCATCCATAGCCTCGGCAGGGTTACCTTTTAACCAGTAATGATTCAATATCCCATCTAGGTAAGAGTGCAATTTTTAATGATAAATTCAGATTCATATACTTAATTTCTTTCTCATTGTTTTCTAAACAATTCTTTTTCTTAAAATTTTTATTTTCTTCTTAAAGGTCATTGTCTTGGTTTGGCGTCCAAAATTGACAATTCCATTTACTAGTTGTAACTTTAACTGAACAAGATGGCTCGTGATGAGACCCCTCATCTTCTGATTAATATAATCTCAAGCCATTACCTTGTTTTGATATGAAGTATTGGTAATGTCAATTTGTTACTTCCCTATGATCATGGTAAGTCAAATTTTCATGAGACCTCTTATCCTTTAAGTTTTAAGCATATTTTAGAATTACACTTAAAAAAATGAAAGCTTACTAGATGTGGAGAATCATTAACTCAAGAGTTTCTGGATGACAATTACAGAGTTAAAGATGCTTCTATGCAAAGAGTCCTTTCTTTGTTATAGATACTTTTCTTAACTGATGGTAGACCAAAGGTTTCCTTACAAAGTTGAGGTTTATCAACGGATAAGTAATTTTGGTAGAGGACAAGCAATTTTAGAGTAATAGAACTTAGCTTATGTTTCAAATGAAAAAAACTTCTTCTTAACAATCTCTACTTATACAAACGAAAAGTCAAAATATAAAAGAGACTATCATTGTAGAGGGTAAAAGTAAATGCTACTAAACTTTTATTTTCTTAAAAAGTAAATCAATAGTGTACAATGAATAGAAGAGATTATCTTCTATGAAAAATATTTCTTCAGAATCTGCCCATTAACTAGTAGAGAATCCCTCTTGCTTGATAAATCTTGCAATAAAAAGGCTGATGGGCCTATTTGTTTCATAATCTAAAATGGGCCAAGCCACATTCTTTGGAATTTGGTATGCTTACCTTTTTCCTCATGTGATTTATCCCATTTCAATTCTAGGTCTTCGAGCTGAAAGGATTTTGAACTTACAGAATTCGCATCAAATGAAGATTTGACTATCTGTTGATGATGTGCATATGTGATTTTGGCCTTTTCCCTTTCTTCTTCGAGCTTAAGGATTTGTGATTACCTTACTTGCATAGAAGAATAAGGTGTTTCTTAAATAAATTGAACCAGGGCTAGAGAGGGAATAACTACATTTGTAGGGAGGACAACTTCTTTCCCATAGACCAAATTAAAAGGAGAAGTTCCTATTGAGGCCTTCTGTGTTATTCGCTCTACCCATAGAGAAAATATTAAAGATTTGTGCCAGTTTTTCTGACTTTGATCAGCGATTCGTTTGATGAATCTTATGATATTTTTGTTTGTAGATTCGGCTAAGCCATTTCCCTGAGGATAATAGTTAGCAATGTATTTAAGTTTAAAACATCTTTTAAGAGAAAATTATGTCATGGCATTACCTGCAAAATAAGATGCATTAAAAAATGGGAGACCAAATCTCATAATAATAAATTGAAAAATAAATTCAATGATGTTTTTAGAATTGACTACCTTAAGTGGCATTTCTTCCAGCCACTTTGTGAAGTAATCAATTGCTATAAGGATATATTTATGCTGATTTGAAGAGTGAGGAACGATATCACCTATTATATCCAGTCCCCATTGTTCAAATGGTTGTTCAATGTTGAGTGGATGTAATGGTAATGCGGGTTTCCTTTGTCTCCCAGCAACTTTTTGATAGACTTTTCATTTCCTTACATACTCATGTGCATTTTTAAATAAGGTTGGCCAATAATAGCCAACATGCATGATTTTATGTGCGGTTGTGTCCCCTCCAAAATGTCCACCAGTTGGTCCATCATGGAGTTCCTGCAAAACCTTTTTTGCCTCATATTTTTCAATACATCTAAGAAAAATAGAATCATAATTTATTTTAAACAACACATTACTGATGATTTGATATTGTCTATCTTTTAACCTCAAATCCCTTTTTATTTTGTAACTTAGTTGCATTAGGGGCATATCCATTTTTCAAATAAAAGGTGATATCAACATATTTGGATTTAGCGTTGTTGAGGCTTACCTCTTATACTTGTATATCATCACCTGAATCTTGTAGTGCTGGTAAGTTGGATGTTCCTGCTAACATTCTGCAAAAACCTTGACCTTTTACAATTTTAGCTGGTCTGATCTCAATGTCATATTCTTGCAGTGTTGTTACCCGATTTTCCCTTTTCTCACCTATATCTCTTTATATTAATAAATTTCTCACTATTGAGAATGGGACTACTACCTTGGTGTGATTTTTGAGGAGAAAGGGTTTGAAATGCTTTATTGATTTGAAAACCACGAAAGCTTGTTTTTAAACATTTGAATAGTTTAATTTAGCCCCCTACAAATTGGAGCTAAAGTAAGAAACCGGTGCTTCAGCTTTGTCATCATTGGCCCGTGTTAATATAGCTACATATGATTTCTCGGAAGCAAAGGTATATAAAATGAAATGATTAGAAAAATTCGGGGTTGCTAATGAGGGAGCATTTATGATTGCTTATTTAATCAAATCAAAGGCTTCATGCTTAGTATGTCCACATTTAAAAAGATAATTTTTCTTAATCATAGATTGGAGAGGTAAAACAATTCGTGAAAAGTGAGGGACAAAGATTTTGACAAAATTTATCTCACGTAGGAAAGATTGCATGGATTTCTTGTTATGAGGTAAAGGGATTTCAAAACTTTCTCTTATCCTTTCAGGATCAATGTGAATTCCTTCTTTGGATACAAGAAATCCAAGGAGATTTCCTTCACTTAAAGCAAAGAAATATTTCTTGGGATTGAGAGAAATTCCATACCTCTGACAATGCTCAAATATTTTCTTTAAATCCTTTAAATGATTACTACACCTTTTTGAGTACACAGTTATATCATCTAAATAGATTACCATTGATTTATTCCCCAAGCCTTTGAAATTTATGTCCATGGTTCTCTGAAATGTGGCACCAACATTGATTAACCCAAATGGCATCGTTTGATAGGCATAGGTGCCCCATTTGGTCTGAAAGGTAGTCCTTAACTGGTCATATGGATGTACTAGAATTTGATTATAACCTAAAAATCCATCAAGAAAAGACATTAGTCCCGAGCCTACAAATGATTGTAGTATTTGTTCCATAGGAGGTAATGGAAGTTGTCCTTCTGACAATATTTGTTGATATTGTGAAAGTCTATACATATTCGAATATCACCATTCTTTTTTTTGACTAGAACAAGGTTGGAAACCCATATTGAGTGCCTGACAAGAAGAATTATTTAGGCTTTGAGCAACTTATTCAATTCAGATTTGATCTGATTTTCTAAATTTGGGTGGATCTTTCTTAGATTTTGCTGCACGGGTTTTTCATCAAATATCATTGAGATGGTATGCTTAATTATGGAAGTGTCATATATCTTAAGGTCTTCATAGTTCCAAGAAAATACATTCTTGTATTTCTTCAACAAATGAATGAAGGTTGCTTTTTCACTTGGTGTAAGACCAAGTCCTAGATTGATGTTTTGAGGTTTAAGGCCAGTTCCAATATTAACTAATTCAAACCTCAAAGTTGAGCTTTGAAGCTTTGAGTTAGTGGGTTTTTTGAATCTTTCCTTGAGTTCATATAAGTCTTCCATCTTAACTACTGACTTAGGTATGGGATTCACCATTGTTTCTTGCTTCAACTAGCTATTATGTTGATCTTCATCTATTATCTGGTCGACATAATAGCCTTTAGATGTTAGAAAACTTATGATATCCAGATCATTATTAAAAACTCTCCAGTTGGTCATATTGTTGGGAATAGAAGGCCTAAAAATCAATTCAATAGAAAAGTGATCGGGGCTATAATCTCTTAGTGGAATGAGCTTGGATGCAACATTAGGCAAAAGATCAACACTTGCATTTTGGAGTCTTGGGATAGGGGAAATATTAAACATTGTAAAATGAGAAGTGAGGTCCTGGACTAATGATTGATAATGTTTCAAATGTCTAGAAAGACAATGTATAGTATTTCTTACCTGTTATATCACAATTTATGAATCTCCAAACACTTGAATATGTTTGATATTAAGGTCGATGGATTTATATGGCCCTTGAATCAATGCTTCATATTCGACAGTGTTATTTGTGCACTTGAATTCAAGCTTGCATGCTAACATAGTTTTTCCCCTTCTGGGATAACTAATATGCATCCTGCTCTAGCTCCATCGTTAGATTTGGATCCATAAAAAAATAATTTCCAAAATAAAGAGTTAACTATAGGTTTATCTACAAAATTTAAATACTTAGAAGTATTTGTTTGAGAATAATTTTCAACTTGTGATATAACAAAATTTTCCAAGAAGGGTGAAGTATTTGCATTAAAATTTCCTAGAAATGATTCAACTGAGGAGTTTCTGATGATATTTTTGCATATGTGGCTCACTCTTTCTCTCCCACTAATTTTGTGACGATATAATTTTGATGTTTTTTCGCGGTCAACCCTTATTTGGTTTGGCTTGCAATTCTAGGGCAGCCACATGTGGGACCAATCGGTTGCAAGATAGCCATGAAGCTTTTCTGACTAGTCTTTGCTAAGGATTAATCCATAAAACTCGGGGATATCAGCTACAAGAATTTCAATGACTTGACACACTTTTGAGTTTCATGAGAGTCTAATAGTGAATTGATTGAGTTCTCCTATAACTTAGACTTGGGATTGGTCTAACTGCACAATGTGAACAACACATTTTTGGGGCTCTACATTTAATTTCGCACAGACTATTCTTGGTAGGATGTTGGATAAAGCTCCAGAATTAGCTAAACAATTGTGTAGATTCTTGTTGAAAACTTCAAAAGTAAAAATAAATGGAGTATGGGATTTGGATCTTCCTCCTATTAGAGCAATATTAGTAGGACTGATTTTGTCTAATGAGGTATTAGGAGGCCTTCCCATTTCTTGGGCATCTTGCGAGATTACAACAGCGGGAAGTGGAGAAGCATGGATTGCTTTTAGATCTTTGAGCAATAGCTCTTGTTGATGTTTTAACTTGCTAAGCTCATGGAATTTGATGTTCGCCCTAGTCTTGTTCATATCTTCTACTATGTTGTATTCCATTTCATCAGAGATTAGTAGGGTTTTAGCTGAAGGTGAAGAATTTGTTTGAGGAGGAGTGGTTTGAGTGGATTTAGATGAAGATTTATTACCTATTGCTTTGTCTTTTGGAGCCATAGTTGATACCTTTTTCTTTGGATTTGTTTGTGGAAAATCAATAGGGCTTCTACTCCTAGTTGCTACAGGTAATGCTTCTTGTGCTTCTTCATTGGGAAGGATAAAATCCCACATTCCTTGTAACTCAACTACTTCTTCATCATATGTTTGTTCTTCAACTATTGAGACTTCTTCTTCCTCCACATCTGATTCATCATTTTATATGGTGCTTGGAGGCTTAGTATCAGAGGAGGGATTTCTTTTGTATGGTCTAAAAGGTTTCTTTGAGGAAGTCTCTGCTACCTATTTCTTGATATCAACCATTTCATTGGACATGGTTTTAAGGATTTTTTGTAGACCTTCAAGATCAAAAGGATCTTTAGGTGGTTTTTTCTTGGATTCGTCCCTAAAATTTACTTTCTTGGATTTTCGTCATTCTAATGAATTCTCCTTATCTAAGGCTAAAATGTGTTTTTCTACAACTATGGCTTTTTTCATGTTTTATGCCAAAGTTGGTTTGGTAGCTCTATCGATAAAAATAACTGTGTTTGAGGGAAGGGTAGAAATGTACCATTCATTTTGAACTTCATAATTGGGCTTAGATGTCATTGGGAATTTATTCAATAACTTGTGAAAATGTGAACTTTCAAGTTGGAGATATCATTGATAAGAGTAGTCATTGATATGTCATCTCCAAACTTGGTTGGGAACTGCTCTTGAAAGGCATCCCAACTATTAATGGACCCTGATGGTAATGAAAAGTACCATGATCCTGCTGATCCTTGTAAGGTATAAGAGAATAATCTTACAACTGCATCTTCTTCTTCTACTTCGTTGAGGTTATGGACAACATAAAATTGTTTATGTGTTCTTTGGCTGGTAAGCCATCATCAGGATTGAATTTTGGTAACCGCATTTCTAGATGGGCGGGCAATGGGTGTAAGGGTCTTGCCTTTCGAACAACTCCTAGAATTTGTCCATGGACTTTGAGCCATCATAGGTATCTGTGTAAAGGAAGATGTTCCTTTATTTGAAGGTGATTGGGTAGAGGAGGCTTCTAATCCAGTACCAACATAAACCACAATATGGAGTTGTGAGGGGGATGGTTGATTTTTTGATGAAGTGGATGGAATGAATGAGTATGTTTGAGGTGATGATGAGAGAACCTCACTATGGAATTTAGATTGTGTCTTCATAGCTCTCTTACGGTTTGCTAGAGGGAATTCAAATGAGGGAATCCCAATTTTTTCACTTTGTGCTCTAGTTAACCTTTGAGATGAGAGAAACTAATAAGAAACACTAGCTTGGGATAAATTAGATTCTTCTTGAGATATTGAAATCCCTTGTAGCTTATGGATCAAAGACTAGACTTTAGGGGTTTCTATAGAAGAAGAGTGATATGACTTATTTGAGATCTCAGTAGTGGATTCTAAAGGTTTATTTACAACTTCTCACTTGGGGTTTGGAGATTTGGAATGCGTTTGAGAAGTTGGAGGAGATGGTGATGTAGTTTTACCCTTATAATGGCCTATTGATTTCAATTTACTTGCCATTCATAGTTAGGCCCTCCTTCTCGCGCCAAAATGTTGAAAACTTGAAAATATTTGTGACAACATGGGGGATAGCCACCCGATCCAGACCTTGGTTAGTAGCTCCTTTTCCGTTTGGTGTAGTGCCTTCGGCTGGGGATAAACGAACTAGTTTCCTAGAAAATATTTTGATAGTGTTGGTGGGGTGATATATAATGTAACGGGAAAAATGACTAAGCTAAGTTTAATCTATTAAACACATGCATATATCATATTTTAACACTACTTAACTATAATTATACCCAGGAATTAAATACAATATGCAATCTACTATGATGTCCTACAACAATTGGTAATAAATATCATTCAACTGCAGTAAGAAGTGAAATCATTTAGCAGTAATCATTTTGGATAAATAGTTAGACAAAATGATTGTTAAATATATATCACATATAAAATTGTTCATGTATTCAAAATAGAGTCAAAGTTAACATCATACAAAAGTGCAATAATGCTAAAGTGTAATCCAGACTTTCACACATAAAACAATTTAAAGGAGTATTGTCTGATACATAAATAAAACAAGATCATAAGATAAAAGTACCATATATGACAAGTCATGCTCATGTGTTTCAACAATATTAATCCAATCTGAATTAGTCCAACACATTCTAAGAGTAAAAAAGTGAATTTCAGTATAGCATACTAGATATTTGAAAGAAAATAGATCATGTTCCATTCATTCCATCAGAACCTCCTTAATAGTACAGCAGCGCAATGTTTCGAAGAATGTTTTTGATAAAATTTCTGGACCCATCTCTAAATGCATGAGAAGGTTTTAAATACTAAACTATAGGTCCTAAAATAGATTATTACAAAAAAATACTGAGGAGGTTTAAATGATGTTCCTCAGATTATGCGAAAATAAAACTAAAACAAAAATAAACTAAATGACCAATTCCTTTGCACTTGATTCCTAAGATCGCAAATATCTATCATAGGCTTGAGATGAGTTGGTTGGCCGATCACAAATTTCAACTACGCAACAAATATAGCATATGTTAGTGTCGACACCACGTTTTGTTTTGAGGTTGTTAAACACCTCAAAGTCATCCACTGATTATATGGTTTCACTAAAAGTTGTCATTATGCTTTCCAATTCAACCTGCTTAGCTATGTGATTACCTCCTCCTTTTCCTGCGCTTCCTCCCTCCACTGTTGCTTTAACTATTTGACATTCAAAAGAAATCCCGGTACACATTTTGTAACCAGGTTGGTGCCATGTATATTTTCATTGATGGCTTCAATTATGATGTTTGTTGTTGGCACTGCTATCATTTTTTCCCTTTCCGTTTGCTTCAACCAAGAATCCCAATATGTGAAAATGATGTCTTTATGAGATTCCTCCAGCTTCGGAAGACTAGCCTTTCTCCCATCCTCTGATTCTTGCCAGGTGATAAAGTAGGAAATACTTTTATGGATTTCATCATACTTAAGTCTCATGTCAACAACTTGGCTTGTTAACTTATTACTGATCTCACAATGAGGACTCACTTGCAAGATTTTCTCGCAAAGTACTTCCTTCTGTTGCATTAATTGGGAGTTAAGACTAAGCACTTTCTTTATGAATTCATCTATTTGTGGATTATATTTACACTTATCTATCATAGCTTGTATTTCTACATCTCTTTCTACTAGGCTAGCCTGATGTTGTGTTCTCATCTGTTCAAATTCCTATTGGAGTTGGGCTACTTGTAATTCTACTTGTTGATTGGATTTTCCCTGAGCTAATTATTGTTCTAACAGCAAAATTCTTTGTTCCTTTTCTTTAAGAAGGATTTGGACCTTTGTCACTTTTTCAATAGTTGTCGTCGCATATGATCCTGTGAATTGCGACAATTTTGTGAGATTTTCATATGGGTCCATGGGCAAGTCCTTCCTTATGATGCCCATTGGTTCATTATCAGGAGCCGTAATAGCTACAACGTCTAACTTTCTTTTCTTCCTCTATCTCTTAATGACATATTTCTGGGTGTGACTATAAAATACATTTAGCAGAGGTATTTCCTCAATTCTGAAAATAATTTCTTAAGTGAGGGTAGCAGGAATGAGCTCAACATCTTGAGAGCCTGCAGCTCTTTCTACTGTTGTTTCTGGAGTTGACTTATGTTGGGTTTGCTTAGGAGTCTATATCTTAGATGTTTTCTCAAGGTTTGAATCTATATGAAGCTTTTTATTGAACTGTTCCCATTCTTGTTCCAGATCGATAACTGGGGTTTTTGTTGACTGAGTTGATGTAGAGTGAACTTCTGCCTATTTCTTTGTTGAGGTTTGCTCGGTTGTTTCCACTGTAGTTCTGGCTATGTCCTTTTTGGACTCTTTATTTATATTTCCTCCCCCATTTTGAGACTGCCACTCAGATTCCTCTGACTCATGAGTAGATCTCTCTTGGGTTTCTTCTTCAGAATTCTCTTTGGAGCTTCCCTCCAAGATTACACTGGGAGTTGGCTCCCTTATTGGTTCAATCTGTAGTATGTCCAATGGGACCTTCAATAATCTCCTCTTTCTGTACACATGGAAAGCCTTAACATCATCTGGGGTAAGAAGTAGTGATTCCATAGGTGTCACTTGTGAAAATGTTTCTGCTTGTAGGAAGAAGTCATCGAAGGTGTCCTCTTCGTGGGTGAATTGCTTTACTTTCACCATAGTCGTGAAATCCTTAACAGTGCCATTTGGGTCATACTGCCTTCCCGGGATTGTAGCTAATTTTAGAGACTTAATAATCTCTACTTCTTTGCATGCATGTCCAAAAACATGTAGCACAAATTCATCACATTGTAATGGAAATGTCAGCCAAATGGCCTTCTTTTACACTTCCAATCCTCTGCTTAATCCACCTTCCCCTTCTATTTGGTAGGCTATTTCTCTGGCGATCAATTTGTCGAGGACATAATATGGGAGAACATGCGGTGAAGCAATGCTCCCAAATACTCTGATATAGGTAAATTTCTCCTCCATAAACCATCTGGCTACTAGCAAGATATCCACTTCGACCTCTTTAGAAAACCTAGCAATGATTCTATTGTATACTTCTTTATGGATGGGTAGCATAACTGCTTGAAATTTTTTATAAAAATGGGGGTGAAACTGAGATTCCCACAAAATCTTATGGTACACATGGATAGGAAGCGGGTCTTGTACATTCCACTTCCGTCCCATAATGGGAAATTTAGAACTAAAACAAATTGCATCCATTACAAAAGCACTCATGAAAAACGGGGGATAAACCCTTAAAGAGCGACTTCATTTTCTCCTATATTCCATAATGGCCTTTTCTAAATTATTTGATAAAATTTGAGCCTAGTTCATTATTGTTGCATTCATAGCTGCATCTATTAATGGGAGCCATTCCGAGGAAAACTTGGTACTATTGGGTTTACCGAACAATCTACATAGCATGGTTGCTGCAAAACTATGAGGATGAGAAATAGATTCCGTAGCGTACTACCCATTTTATCCCGTTTGATATTTCTTTCACTTGCTATATATGTCTGTGTGATGTTGCCTGGTCTTCATTTTCCTTATCAAACTACTGGAGGAAATGTTTATTGTAGAGCTTCTACAGCTCTGGTAAATGGTACATCAGCTGTAGGATGTTTGCTGAAAAGGACCCCATAACCTCTTGCCTGTGATTCTTGAACTCTCTATCCGAGATGTCCACCACATCAATTATCCATTTGACCATATCTGTGTATGGGATTATATTTGGTCTTGCGGCTATACGATGCAGGAAAGAGCACATTGTCTTGAAATAGGAGGCATCAAATGACTCCTGGGAATCTGCAGTGGCCTTTGCTACCAATGGCATTGGGTTTTCTTCTTATAACAAGTCATACATGGCCTCCCATGTTGAAGTGCCTCTATCTCTACTACACGTAGTATCAGAGAAAAGAGGGATCATTTCTGACTTCTCGGATGCAGTTTCCTTTCCCTTCTTTCCCATTACTTCTAACGATGCTCCCTATGGATTTTTCCTGAAATGGAGAAATGCAAAAGCTATCGGATAAACACAAGAAAGAATGAGAATGAGAATGAATGTTACATATAACCTTGAAAAGGTGACAAGAAAGGAGTGTTAATCAAACACAGATGAAAGATATCGTATCACGTCGAGCCATTTTTCAACATAAACGTTATTAACCCATATTAGATATCCACTATTGGTCCCTTATCACTACCTTTATTACTCATTAATGTTTTGCATCGTAACATGGGAAGGAGAACTTTTAGGGTGGTGGGGTTAGGTTGTGAGAATGGCGATTTTGCGATTGCGATGCAATGTCACAAATCGCATTATCGCATGTTTGATTGTGGGATTTCTTAAAGTTCCTTAGGTTTCTGTGGGATACAGGATGCGAGATAAGAGATTTTTCTTTGATATTTACAGATATTTACCTTATAAAGCACTTTTCATTACGCCGTAGACTTAATCACCATTTTATGATATTGCCTTCTATTGGGTCCGGGCTTTTATTGGATTTCACAACATCATGCATTTCATAAGATTTTAGACCTTTCTTTAAGTGTTTTGACATGATGGAATAAGATTGACTTGTCCTATCACAATATCACATTTCACACGTCTCAACATGGTTCATGGGTTTGCGCCCTTTGTGGGTTCCGATGTGTGATTGTGATACAGGCTTTATTAAATAGGAAATGCCATAGGTTTAGCTTTTAAACAAAAATCCCAATGATATGTAAGTTAGGCATGGTGATCCTTTTAATTTCTTTACGTGGGTTTTGCTTAGTAATAAGGCTTTTAACACACTTGGTCCAGTGGAATGCGAAAAGGCGAGAATTGTTATCTTTCAAAGGGTTTTTACTTGATATCTCGTATTATTCTTTAAAACCTTAAAAGAGAAGGTCTAAGTGCTAAATTTATTTTTGAATGATTTTATCATGGGTCCCCATTTATTAATAGAATATTATCTGTTATACCAATAAATGGGGGATTTGTTGAATAACACAACAAGGTCATAACGACAGATATGAGCATATGGGTCTCATACTTATCTAAGAATTGCTAAGAATAATTAATTCCTTATCACATTAGTTGCATTTTCATCTATTAGGTCAAATATTCATTATTCTTTCATTTGAAAATCAAAACATGATGAGATCCATACATCATCACTGTCATAAAAAATACTCATAACCAATATATAAACAACATAAATAATAAAAATACAACAACCATAAAAACTACAAATAATTATATTTACCCATGAGATAGAAGAGGAAAGAAGCTATTATTAACAAATATAAAATTCAACCAAGTTTTGGACTTCCATGAACCACCTGACCATGGACTAGGTTGAACGAAATATTTGTTTCAACTAGTCACACTCATGCCATATTCCAAGCATGAATGTGGGTCGCATGGAACAATCAACGTAAAATCAAACTAGGGCTTCCAGAGGCCAAACCACCTCAACCCTCAATCAGTGATTCCACCTCCATCACTAACCATTACCATATTGGTCTCTATCTAAGATGTACAGGGATCCATAGCATTTGTTCTAACCAAGGCTTCCAAGACTAGTAACTCAAACCACAGTTGTTGTTGGGATTTTAGATCTTTTGTCCAACCAGGGCTTCCAGGACTAGTAATTCAACCTACCAAGGGATTCTAGAGCTTTTTTCCAACCAAGGCTTATAGGACTAGTAAATCAACCTAAGTTGTTACAGGGCTTCCAAAGCAATTTTCCGGCCAAGGCTTTGAGGAACTAGTAACTCAACCCACAACCAAAGGAACATGAGAACCAACCAGAAAACAAATATGAAACCCACAACACTATGACTAAATAGGAAATGGAAAGGCTAGGAAAAATCACTTTCAATCTAGGAAACCTCCCATGTCAATGACATATCATAACCAAATAACCACATGCATATTCCATGCATTCTAAAACTAGCAAGCAAAATTTACATGCAAATTGGTACCTATAACCAAAACTTGTTATAGCTACTAAAACGGATGTGATCTTCTGATTTCCTGCTTTTCCTTTACCTTCTTGATCCAAATGCCAAGTATGCCACACTCCTCTAAGAGTGCTCCAAGAAAAATCTATATGTCTAAGAGTACGAGAGAGAGAGAGATGAATAGAGAGCTCCAAGCTAAACTAACAAAAGGTTACAAACTGATCCTCCAAAGCCTTTCTATTAATGAGGCCTCTATTTTCTTCATTTTCCATTATTTTCCTTCATTTTCCTCCTCACATGCAACATGTTACCTTTCACCTTCCTTATCCTAATTTCCATTATATTCATAAATAAAATTCCAATTAATTCCACTTTTCCTTTGTCATTTCCTTTGCCAATTTTCATAGCCAGTAATTAATCACAAGCGATCCTCATTACTATGTTTTTTCCCAACATTTAGCTTGGAATACATGTCCCATAACCAAGGTCTTATTTTTCCTTTATTAACTTTATTACATCGATATTTTGACCAGGGTTGTTACAAAACCCTCCCCATTGGGGGAACATTGTCCTCGTTGTTTAAGGGCACATAAGACCAATAAAACTATTGTAAGAAAAACACACTATCCATGGAGATTTAGAACTTAGCTCGATGCAGTATTTACAATAATCAACCTATTGAAATAAAACCAACATGATAAACATAAAAAAGTGACAACCATAATGACATGGCACCCATACCACTTCTTGGATATTTATAACACAACTCACGACAGTATTTGCATCCATATACATATGTAAATATACCAAAAACATCACACCAAAAAATATGCCAAAAAAATTCACTCAACCAGTGAATAGAGAAGGATACATAGCCCGCATCTGATCCACCATCTCCCATGTAGCTTCATCGAGCCCAAAGTGTTTCCATTGCACTTTAACCTGCTTGATTGCTTAGTTCTGGAGCAAGAGCATCTTTCACTGCAATATGCACTAAGGTTCTGACCAGAATTATCCTTCTGGCTCCACCTAAAATATAGACCAATCAATCACATGATCAAAATCTTTCACATACTTATTAAGTAATGACACACGGAAAACATCATGGAATTTCAGTTTTGGAGGTAGTGCAAGTCGATATGGTACTCATCCAATCCTCTTGAGAATATTGAAAGGTCCACAAAATGAGGTGCCAGCTTGGCACATTATCCAATCCTCAAGGAGATCTTCTGGGTTTGATGCATATGTACACCTATTCTCCAACCTGAAAGTCCTTTAACAACCTATTCTGATCTACATAATGCTTTGGTTTATCCTGTGCTTACTTTAGATTCTTCTTGATTACCTGCATTTCATGTTCCATCTCTACCAACATGTCTAGTCCAATCAACAACTTGTTCACTAGATCACTCTAACTGATGGGAGTATTAAAACTTCGCCCATAAAATTCCCCAAACAGAATCATCCTCAAGGATCACCAATACCAATTGTTGTAAGCTAACTCAACCAGTGGAAGATACTCTTCCCAATTTCGTTGTTGATGCATGGTGTAGATTCTCAACATTTCATCCAAAATCATGTTCACCATCTATGTATGCACATATGTTTGTCGATGAAAAGCTAAATGAAGGAAAACTCTATACCTAAACCTACAAATAAATCTTTCCATCATCTAGAAGTGAACTTGGCATCCCTCTCTAACACAATTTTTTTCGGTACACAATGAAACCTTACTACATCTATAATTAATATATGCACCACATCAATCGCTGAATATGTAGACTTCACTGGAATAAAGTGTGTTACCTTTCTCAACCTGTCAACCTTAACCATGATAGGATCATGCTATCTATATGTCCTCAGAAAACCTGTGATGAAATCCATGGAAATGACCTCCCATTTTCACTTTGGAATTGGAATCGGTTGAAGTAATAATCCACCTGGATGCTTACACTCTTCTTTCACTTATTGAAAATAAAATAATCTATACACAAACTCCGCCACTTCTCTGTTCAAATTTAGCCAATAGTAGAACTTCTTCACCACTTTCAATGTCTTCTGATATCGTAAGTGACATGAATATGACTTAGCATGAAATTCCATCAAGATAAGCTTCTTGAAATCACTGTTGTCTGGCACATATATCATGTCCCTAAATATTACCAATCCATCTGTTGTGAGATGATATTCCACATCCTGATCACCTATACCCTATTTAAACTTATGGATAGGATTCATATACTTGTTATCCCATTGTCCTTCCTACAAGATCATATCATGTAGATATGTCCCATAAGAACTCATATTTGTTATGTGATTTACCTGTATCTGCTTGCTAAGAGCATATTCAACAATTTTCTCCTTCCCTGTGATGTACCTGATCTCAAAGTCGAACTCCTTGATCGTGGCTAACCATCTAGCTTGTCTAAATTTCAGATTTGGTTGGTAAAATAGATACCCCAATCCACTATGATCACTCATCAAGATGAACCACTTGCCAAGAAGATAGTGCCTCCACATCTTCAAAGCATGGATGATCACTTCCAACTCAAGATTATGTGTCAAATAGTCTTCTCGTTCTCATTAAGTTTCCTTGATTCATAACATTGTTGGAAATAATGCTGAGAGGGGGGGTGAATCAGTATTTACAAATCAATAACTTTTTCATTTCCATAATCAGATTTATATACGCTACTTCAGTGAAGGGAACTTGCATTTGCAGGAAACTGTTATTAAGCCAACCAACACATATCTAGTGAAATTATGATTTAGTTAATTCATCATATGTTGATCTTTAATCAATGCATCAGTACTTTATTAAACATTAAATAGTAACCATGTGCAGTAATAATAGAATAAACCATCACACATAAGCAACACACATGAACACCAAGATTTAAGGTGGAAACTTAATGTGGGTGAAAACCACCTACTGTTTTCGTCTCCGTCTTCTTTTAATAATAAGAAAATCTATTTATAATATTGTACTAGTGCACAATCATACCAGTACACAGGCACCCACCCGTAGAAGGCTACAACCTTCTCTCATTCTCCACCTTCTTCTAGAAGGGAGCTACAACCACCTAATTCTTGTACTCGCTGATATATTTACTAGTACCTAGGCTCCGACCTATAGAAGGCTACAACCTTCACTCGTTATCCAACTTCTACTGGATGGGAGCTCCAAACCCATGATTAAATCACCAGCCACTACTGGCAGAAATCTTTGACTTCCTCATTGAAGGCTCCAACCCGCAGTATCCTCCAGGGACCAGGTTTCATAAATTTTCACACTGGATACTCCTGGTACACAATACTACAATATGAAGGCCACATTTCATCAAATTTTCATATTGGACCCATTAGTAACATTGAAGCTCAAAACAAATCACCACTACAATACAACCATCAAATACATCTGCATCAACCAATCACTAAAACCAAATCAATCTCTGATATAACTGAAACCCAATCGTTAATCTATGATATAATCATAACTGAATCAATCAATCACTGAAACATCTAGCGTACTGAATAAAAAATCATTAAAACCTATGACATACTGAATCATACAATCACTGAAACCTCTGACATACTGAATCAAACAATCACCGAACCTCTGACACAACTGAATCAACCATTCAATTAAGCTTAATCAAATTCAAGCAAACAACTGGAACAAATAGATCACTGTAACCAGTACACAAATCTGAACCCAGATCACTACATCAACAACCAAAACTAACTGTAACTTCAAAAGGTATGTGTCATAATGTATACGCTCCTTCAATGAGTCCAACTTGCATTTATATGCTACTTCCTTTAGCCCAACCTGCGTATATTTCTAAAGATACTAAATCATAAAACCTCTTAACCACAAACTGTACCAATCAGTGACATTATGAAGATCTATTGTCATATTACATAGTTCTAAATAGATAGAAACAAGGATCACCCTTCCTTTTCAATCAATCAATCAATCAGACTCAATTTCCTTATACATTCAGTTCTACTTTCAGATCTAAGAAGACATCACTGACAAACAGTAGTAATACAACAACAAAAAATAGTAGTATTGATCTGATAGATCAGTCATCCCTAAACATAAGGATTTTCTTTTGCATACGCTACTTGGAAGAGCCGAACCAACATGTATACCCACCTTCACCAAAGTGAACTAGCGTATAGATCTTCAAATACTTATAACTTTGTTGCAACTCCTGACTTCAGACATACCCAGATCATCACATATAAAGGATAAAACATGTGTTAGCAATCAGATCTAGCCCATCCATTATCAGATCACATAATGATAAGTCATTATGATCCTGATCCATCATTAGATCTCATCCATTATCAAATGCTTAGGTGCATATTTAGTTCAGATCAAGCTAAGCATCAGAAACCCATAACATGCATATTTGCTTTTGATCTAGCACTTCATAAGATATTCATTACTTCTACACATAGCCCTTTGATCTTCTCCTCCTTATATAGTTTTATCCTTTCTTAATACCTCGGATGAAAACAACACTTAGAGCTTGTTGTATTCTTAGATGGGATCAAATAACCATTACTCCGCTCAATATTGTGGGCTAATACCATGGTATTGACCATTGGTATTCTTTCACCTTAATTTCCTTAATTTTTCATCCCATACATGCTTTTTCTTCTGTGAAAGTGAGTGCATACAGATACGCTCTTTTTATACAGTGAACCTGTGTGTACACACCCTTTTTGTACAGTGAACCCGCATATACAACTTAACATGCCTGAAAATGTCCTTTTTCTTCAACTTCTTGATTCTAATATGTAGTCCTTTGTTCCTTCATCCTATTATTTTGTACCATTAGTTTCTTCCCTTTGAATAGGCCTGTTATAATGTGACTTTCATTGTACATTACTTCTGAACTGATTCCTTTGAACTTCCCTACATTTTGTCACATCTGTAAACACAACTGCCATGCATTCTATCACATCTGATATCTCTTCTGTAGATTCATCTAGTTACCATATACAAGTGAGTTGTTCTGCTACAAGTGGGTTTCCATCAATTACAACACATGCATCATAATGTCAACAATCTCCCCCTTTGGACTTGATGGCAACCATGTTGGTGTTGATTACTGCAAGCTGTAGAAATTGTTAGAGATAACAAGCAACACCAAAATACTCCCCCCCTTTGACATCAAGGGCAAAGGGCGGGCCAAGTTATTCTCCCCCTTTGATATCAAGGATAAAGGGTTGACCAAAATGAACACTTTCATATCTGAATAGCTAAATATGAACATTGATCATGCTCCCCCTAGGCACATGCTGAATTTTTTGATTAGACTCCCCCTTTGTACATGCTGAGATGCACTATACCATCCATGCTCCCCCTGAGCACATGCAGAGTCTGCAAAAATATTTTCCAAAAGAATAGCATGACTCTATAACTCAACTATGTGAGTATGACCTTCCTATCACCAATGACTCATACATACATCAATCTCCCAACCAAGTGGGGATATACCAAATTTGACTCATCTACCCAACCAAGTGGAGATATACCAATTGTTTATACATGAATAAAATATAGTAATTATTACATCATCCTTCCCATGCATAGTGGGGGTATAAATTACATCATATGACCAAGAGGGACTCACTGAAAGACTACGACAGACAGAGACATATTACATCATGGGTCTTTATATGACCTTTACATCGAATGATATTTATAACAAAGACCAAATATCTAAACAAGACCATGATAGTCATCGTCAAATATCATACACCATGTATGACCTTATTGAAGCCCTAAAAATCGGGTCTACAACAAGGGGGATAACCACCGGTCCGGACCTTGAAAGAAGCTCCTTTTCCGTTTGGAATACTGGCTCTGACTGGGGGTGATAGCACAAGTTTCCCAATTTGTTTATGATGGTACACTAAGGGGATGATGTTTTTCTCTTTTGAAAGGTTTTATGGGGAGAATGTTTTATACTAAATCTAATCTAACATGTGCAATCTTATTCTAATGAAGGAAAACATCTAATTTAAACTATCTTGGGAGTGATGCTTTGTTTATGTGATCTAAAATAATTTCCAATAGCAATTGGTAATAAAAATTATTCAATTACTACGAGAAAAGAATGCGTTAAAGATGATTGTTCGTATAAGAAATTAGCTGAAACAATTATGATAAACACATCGCATAATAAGTCATTCATACACTTGACATAAAAGAATAGTTATCACTGTACAAAAGTGCAAAAATGATAACTGAACATTTAGGTTTCCATATATAAACAACTGAAAATAATATATCACTTGACCTATAAGAAAAAAGTATTAAGAGATAAAAATACCATTGATAATAGGTTCCACTCATGAGCTTCAGCGATATAGATTTATCTTCAAATAATTCAACATCTCCTAAGAGTACAAAAGTGCATTTCAGTAGTAGACATTAAACTCAGATATAAATAAATCTTGTTCCATTCATTTATCAAAACCTCCTCAGAGGGGGCAAAAGTGCATGTTCTGAAGAATTGTTTTTGACAAATTTTTGGACCCCTCTCTAAATGCATGAGAGGGGTTTAAATACAACTCTAATGAAAACTAAAAATAGTTACTACAAAAATAGATGAGAAGGTTCAAAACGACCATCCTCATTCTAAGCAAAAATGAACTAATAATTAAAGACTGAATCTATGCTAAATCATGTATCTATTCTTTTAAGTTGCAAATGTCCAGCATGGGCTTTAGGAGTGTCAGTTGGCCGACTTCAGCCTTCAATTGACCTGCAAATATAGAATCAGTGAGTGTTGGTGCTATCTTCTCGGAAGAGGTTATGAGGCACTTCAAAGTCATACACTGGCTATGTGGTTTTACCAGATGTTGCCAATAAGTGTCCCAGTTTAACTTGCTTATCTGCTTAATTGACTCTGCCTTCTTTTCCACCATTTTCTTCCACCTTGTTTGCAGTTGTTGTGCCTTTGGGAGAAATCCTAGAGTGGTTTCTGATATTAAATTTGACCTATGTAAATTTTCGTTGATGTAGTCGATGATGTTACTTGTTGTTGTTGCTACCTCCTCCATCGCATGCTCTGCTTCCTTGAGCTGTGCATTCCATTTTGCAAATAGCATGTTTTTGTGGGATTCATCGATCCTAGGCAATTCTGCTCTTTTTCCTTCCTCCGATTTCTACCAATTCACAAAGTTAGAAACTTTCTTAAAAATTAAATCATAATCAAGTCGTACGTCTACAAATTGATTCGTAATGTAGTCACTTTTCTCGCAATGGGAATTCCGTTGCGAGATTATTTGGCAAAGTATTTCTTCTTGTTGTAAAAGTTGGTCATTGAGGGCAACAACTTCTATGATGAATTCTTCAATTTTAGGGTCGTCCTTATGCAGTTCTATAGTGGCCTGTAATTGTTGTTCTTTATTTTCCAAATTGTTTTGATAACTCAACTGCATTTGTTGGAAGTCCTGCTGTAACTTTGCTAATTGTACTTCTGCTTCTCGGCTGACTCTAGCCCACTGTATTTTCTACTCTAAAAATAGGATTTTATCCTCCTTTTCTTTCAATAGTGTTTGAACTTCTGATGCTTTATCAATGGTTGCAGAAGCATATGCCCCTACAATTTGAGAGAGCCTAGTGAGAGTTTCTGTTAGAACGGTTGTCGGGTCTTGCCAAAGAACATCTAAAGGTTCAACATTTGGAGAAAGTACAATATCTATTTTTTGTTTCTTTCTTTGTCTCCTGACAACAGCCTTATGCTACGGGCTATAAAATACATCTAGAGGGGGGAATCTGCTCTATTTTCAACATTATTTTGGATGACAGAGAAACATGAATATGCTCTGTCTCTTGAGTATTAATAACCTCTTCTATTATCATTTCTGTGGTTGTCTCCCTTGGGTTTATCAATGGACCTGCACCCTATTCCTCGGTGTTGATTAGTTCATTAAAATTCTCCAACTCCTTTTCTAGGTCTACTATAATTGGACTTGTTGGCTTTGCAAGGGGAGCGGGAGTCTCTGCCTATTTTGGGGACGAAACCTGCTAATCAGGCTTCTCTATAGACTGAGTTGTATCTTTGATTGATGATTCACTTCTGCTGTGATCACTTTTTGACTGCTTATCAGATTTTTCAGCTGATTCCCTTTTGGACTTTGATTTATAATTCTCTTCTCCTGAACTTTCACTCATATTAATACTGGGAGTGGGCTCCCTTATTGGTTCAAAACGCAATTTGTCCAATGGGACATTTTCCAATCTTTATTCTCTGTAATGGTTAAACTCTTAAAGCTTCGCTTGGTCAAACTGAATTTGTGCCATATGTAGAATCTCTCTGAGAGAGCTATTCTGTCGAAAGACATTGTCAAAGATATCATCTTCTTATTAAACAATTTTATTTTGACCATGGTTGTAAAATTCTTGATAGTATCCAAGGGATCGTACGACCTCCCTCGGAACATTGGTAGCTGCAGAGTTAGCATATTATCAACTTCTTTAAAAGTGTGTCCCAAATCAAATAATGCGAAGGCCCCACAGACCATAGGGAATTGAGGCCAGATGGCCTTCTTCTTATCCTTGAGTTCTCTGCTCATTCCCCCAACACCACAGGTCTGGTAAGCTATCTCTCGGGCCATAAGTTTGTCGAGAACATAAAAAGGAAGCACATGAGGCAAGGAAATGCTCCCAAATACCCTAATGTAGGTGAATAACTCCTCCCCAAACCACCTTCCCACACGGAGAATGTGAATTTCAGCTTCCGAGGAGAATCTTGGAGCATCTGCGTTATATAACATTTTATCAATGGGAAGCATTACTCCATGATAAATTATATAGAAATGTTGGATGAAATTAGATTCCAACAGTTCTTTATGGTAGACTTCAATAGGTAAAGGGTTCTGTACTATCCATTTCCACCCCATGATGGGAAAATCAGAGACATAGGCAACTAAAAAGAATGGAGGGTAAAACCTTTGAGCAAAACTTCTTTTAGTTCGATAATTCAAAATAGCAGAAGATAAATTATCCGATAAAATTTGTCCCAATCCATGATGGTGGCATTGGTGGCTGCATCCAGTAAAGGTAACCATTCTGATGAAAACTTATTTATATCTGGCTTCCCAAATAGCCTACATAACATTGCAGCAAAAAAACAACAGGGAGAAGTGAGGGAGCCAGTGGTGTACATGCAATTTTTGTCCTTCTTTAATGGTTCTTCCTTCACGGGCCAATTCTTCGTACAATATGCCAAATCCCCATTCTCTTTGGCAATTCTTTCCACAAATTGTTTGTTATAACTAGCCCAGGGTTCTGGTAGGTGATACATACACCTCAAATTACTTGGGGTAAATGACCCCATATCCTCCTGGTTCTGTGTCTTGAATTCGCTGTTGGATATATCAGCGTGGTCTATAATCCATTTTACCATATCCATGTAAGGGAGTATCTTTGGCCTGGCTGCAATACAGTGCAGAAACGAGCATGCAAGCTCTGTTAGTGATGCTTCTGATGACCCACGTCCATCTACTGTAACTGTAACTTCCATAACTCTCGGGTTTTCCTCTTCTAACAGTCAGTACATGCCTTCCCAAGTAGATATTCCTACTTCCCCGGTACAAGTAGTGTCGTTGAATAACGGAGTCATCTCTAATTTTTTAGATGCAAGAGCTTTGCCTTTCTTACCCATTACATTCTGTGTGTTATTTTGCATTTTTCTCTACATACTTCTCTTGGAAATAGTAAGCAGAGAACAGAGATACAATAAGGATGGTGGTGAATAATGAACAACAATAAGGTGACAGGAAAGCTTTTAATTTTTAAAATCATATCAAAGATATCACCTTACGTGAAATAACCCTTTAAACCAGATCTAATTTGATTTTAATAAATATCATTAATGGGCCACTAAGAAAACATTAATGCTCATAACTCTTGCATTAAATGATGGAAAGTAATATCATTGAACTTTGAGCCCTTAGATCTGCGATAAAGTGATTTTTCGTGACTTTGCGATTTGCTTCGCAATATCGCAGATCACGATATCACAAAACCTTTTATTTTTAACAATCATTCATTTCATCGTGTGGTTGCAAGATGTGATTTGCGAGAGCTTTATCGCATTTCTCAATATCTCGGCATTGTGTATTAAGTGGCGTTGTGATTAATGGAATCTGCGATATGTGGCAACTTTGTAAGACTTGCGATCTTGCATTCTCGCATTCTTGATTTTCAAAGAGTTTCTTAATAAAGGATGCCCACCGTTACCCTTTTGCGATGCGATGCGATGCTTATCCTTAAATATCGGGTGTTAAAGCTTTTTGATTAGTACTCAATACTTTCTGCTTACAAGGGTTTTCCTAGCTTTGTGGTTGTATTGCGCTTTTTCATAAGGAGGATTAACAATTATAACTTTTTTTACGTGTATGAAGCGTGAAAAGGTAGGAATTCATATTTTTTGGGAATTTTTCCTTGATATCATGTTTTATTGAAAACAAAAGACAATTTTAAGTGCTAAGTTTTGATTTTTAGAAGGGTCTCCATTTATTAATATTATTGCTAACACTAATAAAAATGGGGGTTGTTGATGGTCACGACAATTGGCGATTCACTTGAAAGAACCAGTTATCTCTGATAGTTTTTTTAATTTTCTAAAACTTCTAAAATAAAAATGGTTTTGGAAAATCAAACTTTATTGTAGAAATATAAGGTACAAAGCACTATTTGCTAATGACAACATTTTGTTCCATCTGTCCTAATTTTGATCCTCTTCTTTCTAAAGCTAGTCATTCTACTTACATTAGTCATTACTTGGTTTATAGAGATAAAAACAAAGACATCTCTGTAGATGATTTTTAGGTGAACTCATTTTTCATAGGTAGAGCCTCTGCTGCTAGTAGGTGTTCATAGCCTCGACAAGGTTATCTGTTACTCAACAATGATCCAGTATCCCACCTAAGAAGTATGCAATTCTCAAAGATAAATCCTCATATACACTTATTGCTTTTTCTTTTCTTTTAATTCTTAAAGAAAAATGTCTTGGTTTGGTGGCCAATTTTTACAGTGCCATTCACTTGATTTATAACTAATTGAACAAGCTAGCTCGTGATGAGACCCCTTGTCTTTTGATTGAAACAATCTCGAGTCTCTACCCTATTTTGGTATGCAGTTTGCCAATGTCAGCTAGTTATAATCTTTATGATCATGATAAGTCGACTCTTGATGAGACCTCTTATTCTTTATTTTTATAGTGCATAACTCGATTATTCTTTGAAAGTTGCAATTCCCTAAAGTGGGGAGGAAGTCATTGGCTCCTTAAGAGTTCTTCTGGACGATAATTGTAGAGTTTTAGAAGTAGCCTTTCTATAGAGAATCTTTGTCTTATTATTGATGATTTTCATGACTGATATAACACAAATTCCTACTAAAGGTTGTTTTGAATCAGAACTTGTAAAGTTGAAACAAAAGACAAGTAAAATATTCAAAATTATATATCACTTGACTGTATTTTCAAAAATAAAGATTAATTTTCCCAACCATTTCCATTTATACAAGAAAAAAACAAAATTGAAAAGAGACACTAATATTTTTCGTGGAAACCCAATGGTAAACATTTTCAACCTATTTTCTTATCAAAAAGAAAAATAAACTAAAATAATAATTTACAAAAATAGAAGAGGTCATATTTTATGGAAAGTATTTTTCAAGGATCTATCCATTAACAGGTAATGACTCTCTTTTCCTTGCTAAGTCTTGTAACATAAAAGTCGATGGACCTATAATTTCAACAATTTGGAATGGTCCAAGCCACATCCGTTGGAATTTAGTATGTTTGCCTTTCTCTTCATGGGCTTTATCCCATTTCAATACTAAATCTCAAATTTGAAAATCTTTTCTGGACACCAAGCTTGAATCAAAAGAAGCCTTTACTAATGCTTGATGATTCACATGGGTAATTTTGGCTTGTTGTCATTCCTCTTCTAACTTAAGGATCTGCAATTGTCTTAGTTGCAAGGATGAGGAAGGAGTTTCTTCGATGAACTGAACTAAGGTTAAAGAAGGAATAGCTAGGTGAGTTGGGAGAACCACTTCTTTCCCATAAAATAAATTAAAGGGAGAAGTGCCAATAGAATCTTTTTTAGTTATTCGATCTGCCCAAAGAGCATTCATCAAAGATTTGTGCCAATTTCTATGACTTTGATCAATAGTTCGTTTAATGATTCTCATGAAATTTTTATTTGTTGATTCAGCCAAGGCATTCCCTTGCAGGTAATAATTGGCAGAATACTTAAGTTTAAAACCTCTTTTGAGTGAAAATTCAGTCATAGCATTACCAAAAAAATATGATGCATTATCAAATATTAAAGTGAAAGGTAAGCCAAACCTGATAATTATGAATTGATCTATGAAATCGATGATATTTTCAGAGTTGGTTGTCTTGAGAGGAACCACTTCTACCCACTTAGTAAAGTAATCGGTAGCTGTAAGGATATACTTACAATGTTTATAAGAGTGAGGAATGATCTCACCTATTATATCTAATACCAATTGCTCAAATAGTTGATCAATGTTGACCGGCTGTAATGATAATAATGGTTTCCTTTGTCTTCCACCAACAATTTGACAAATCTGACATCTTCTTACATAGCTATGTATATCCTCAAATAATGTTGGCCAATAGTAGCCTGCACGTAGGATTTTGTGTGCCGTTGCATCTCCTGCGTAATATCCACCTACTGGTCCATCATGAAGTTCCTGCAACATTTTTTTCAGCTTCAGTTTTCTCAAGGCAACTAAGAAGAACATAATCATAATTCAACCTAAAGAGTACATCATTTATGATTTGATATTGCTTGGCTTTTAATCTAAGGGCTCTCTTCTTTGTATGATTCAAATGTGAAGGAGCATAGACATTTGTTAGGTAAAACATGATATCCGCATATCTTGATTCATTATCATTTAGGCTTACCTCATACATTTGTACCTCATGATCCGGGGATCATATTTATGATATATGTGATGCTCCAGCCAACATCCTGCAATAAACTTGACCTTTTACAATATTTTTTGGCTTAATTTCAACATCATATTCTTGTAGGGCTGTGACCCAATTCGCTCTCTTTTCACCCACGTCTTTCTGTACCAAAAGGTTTCTTACCGCTGGAAATGGCACTATTATTTTTGTATGGGTTTTGAGAAGAAAGGGTCTAAAGTGCTTGATTGCTTTGAAAACAACATAAGCCTGTTTCTCAACGTCGGAGTAATTTAATTCAGCCCCTTGCAAGTTTGAACTGAAAAAGGCAATTGGGGCTTTTGCTTTGTCTTGATTGGCTTGTGTGAGTATTGCAGAATATGATTTCTCAGAGGAAAATGTATACAAAATGAAGGGATCATAAAATCTTGGAGTCGCTAAATCTAGGGCATTTATAATTGGTTTTTTATTCAGGTTGAATGCTTCATGTTCTACCTGACCCCATTTGAAGAGGGAGTTTTTCTTGATCATTGCTTGGAGAGGTGACAGAATTCTTGAAAAGTCGGGGACAAAACTTTTAACGAAATTGATTTGACCAAGGAAAGATTGCATTTTTTTTTGTTATGGGGTAAGATTATCTTAGAAATATCTTTAATCCTATCTAGATTAATATGGATTCTAGATTTAGACACTATGAATCTGAGGAGCTTTCCTTCACTTAATGCAAAAAAGGACTTTTTTGGATTAAGTGAGATCCCATACTTTTGACAACGTTGAAAGATCTGCTTTAAATCTTTGAGGTGATTTCTACATTTTTTTAGAATACATTGTAATGTCATCTAAGTAAATCACCACTGACTTATTTACTAATCCTTTAAATGAAATATCCATGGCCCTTTGAAATGTGGCGCTAGCATTAATCAGTCCAAATGGCATCTTTTGATATGCATATGTGCCCCATTTGGTTCTGAATGTTGTCTTCAATTGATCATCTGGATGTAATAAAATATGGTTATATCTTGAGAAGCCATCTAAAAAGAACATCAATTCAGATCCTACAACTGATTGTAATATTTGTTCCGTAGGTGGTAATGGAAAATAGTCCTTTTGACAGGCCTTATTGAGATTTCGAAATTCAATACAAATCTGAATGTCTCCATTTTTCTTTCTCACTAGTACTAGGTTGGAAACCCATCTAGAATGTTAAATAGGAAAAATAATTTTGGCTTTCAATAATTTATTTAGCTCAGACTTATTTTGGCTTTCCATATTAGGATGGATTTTCCTCAGCTTCTGCTGGACTAGTTTCTCATTAGAGATCATCGAGATTGTATGTTGTATGATTGAAGTATCATAAGTTTTGAGGTCATCGTAGTTCTAGGCAAAGACATTTTTATACTACTTCAAAAGTTGAATGAAGGCTGATTTTTCCTCTGGAGTAAGACCAAGACCTAAGTTGATATTTTGCGGCTTTATGTCAGTCCCTAGACTCACTAATTCATATCTCAGAGTTGAACTCTGAAGTTTCGAATTAGTGGACCTTTCGAATCTGTCTTTTAAATTATATAGGTCTTCTAATTTCACTATAGATTTAGGTATAGAATTATTGGTGCTTTCTTGTTGTAGCTGCTTGTCATGTTGGTCCTCATCAATTATCTGATTATTGAAAGAGCCTTCTGAAGTCAAAAAACTTACAATATTAGGGTCATCGTTAAAAACTCTCCAGTTGGTAACATTATCAGGGATGGAGGGTCTAAAGATCAATTCGATTGAGAATCTATATGGACTATAGTCTTTTGAGGGAATGAGCTTGGAAGCTATATTAGCCAGAAGGTTAGCACTAGCATTTTGGAGTTTGGGAATGGATGAAATATTAAATGCTATAAAGTGTGCAGTCATGTCTTGTAATAATGATTGATAATGCTTTAAATGACCTGATAAACAATGTATAGTATTTCATACTTGCTTAATAACAATCTTAGAATCCCCAAAGACTTGTAGATATTTGATGTCAAGTCTGATTGCCTTGTATAACCCTTGAACTAGAGTTTCATATTCTATAGTATTATTTGTGAAATCGAACTCGAGTCTACAGGTTAGCATAGTCTTCTCTCCTTCTAAACTAATTAATATACAACCCACTCCTGCTCCATCATTAGACTTAGAACCGTTGAAAAATAATCTGCAAAACAAAGATTTATTTACAGGCCTATCTACAAAACTAATGCATTTAGAATTATCCATTTGAGAAAAAATTTCTACCTGAGATAAAACTGAATTTTCTAAGAAAGGTGAAATATGAGCATTGAAATTCCCTAAGAACAAGTCAATAGAATAATTTCCAATTATATTATTATTGTACTCTATAGGTTCATTTTCTCCTTATAACTCCGTTACTATGTACTTTTGGTGTCTTTCCTGCTCAACCTTTATCTGATTTGGTTTACCATTGTAAGGGAGCCACATGTGTGACCAGTCGGTCGCAAAGTAACCGTGAAGTTTTTCTGACCAATCCCTGCTAAGAATCAATCCATAAAACTCAAGAATATCTGCAACAAGAATATCAATGACTTGAGATACCTTTAGATTTAATGAAAGCCTTATGGTCACTTGATTTAGTTCACCAATGACTTCAACTTGAGACTGGTCCAGCTACACTATGCGTACTATGGACTTTTGAGGTTGGACGTTTAACTTTGCACAAAATGTCTTAGGAAAAATGTTAGATGAAGCACTAGAGTCAACCAAATAGTTATGCAAATTTTTATTGAAAACTTCGAAGGTAAGGAGGAATGGAGGAGTATGAGATTTTGACCTACCTCCAATTAAAGCAATGTCATTTGGATCAATTTTATTTGGCATACTAGTTGGAGGTCTCCCCATTTCATGAGTAGCTTGTGAGATTACAATGACAGGAAGAGGTGCAACACGTACTGCATGTAGCTCTTTCAAAAGTAGTTTCTGTTGATGCTTCAATTTACTCAGCTCATGAAAAGTAATACTGGCCCTAGTCTTCTTCATGTCTTCAACAATATTATACTCCATTTTGTCAGAAAAGATAATTGTTTTAGATGGAGATGTTGAATCAGATTGCACCAGGTTAGTCTGAGTCGCTTTAGGTGATGATTTCTTACCTGCGACTTTATCTTTGGAAGTTGAGCTTGAGTTTTTCTATTTAGAACTAGATTGTGGAGGATCAAGTTGATTTATAGTTCTGGTAGTGACTGGTAATGCATCTTGATCTTCTTCATCTGGAAGAATGAAGTCCCAAATTCCTTGTAGTTCAAAAACCTCATCATCATCAGTATGTTCCTCATTTGAAGCTTCCTCTTCTTCTCCTTCTGATTATGCATTTATTATAGTGTTGGGAGGCTTTGGATCAGTTGAAGGATTCCTTCCGAAAGGCTTATAAGGTTTCTTAGAAGAGGTCTCTGCCACTTGTTTTTTAATATCAACCATTTCATTAGACATGGTTTTTAAAACTTTCTATAACCCTTCCAAGCCAAATGGGTCCTTTGATTATTTTTTCTTAGGGTCATCCTTAAAAGCACCTTTTAGATTTTCTTTCATCAATAACATTTTTCTTTTCTAAAGATAAGATATGTTTTTCGACCGCTATTGCTTCTTTCATGTTTTCAGCCAATGTTGTCTTAGCGGCCCTATCTACAAAGATTGCTATGTTTGAAGGTAAGGAAGATATGTACCATTCACTTCGAAATTCTTCGCTAGGCTTGGATGCAGTAGGGATCTTATTTAAGAGTTTATTAAATCGCGAGTTGAAATCTTTGATGGGCTCCCTTGATTCAGTTTTAAGATTTGAGAGGTCATTGATCAATGTCATTGTAGACCTATCATCACCGAACTTTGTCAAGAACTGCTCTTGGAAAATATTCCAACTAGTAATGGATCTTGAAAGTAATGAAAAATACCATGACCCAGCCGCTCCTTGTAAGGTATACGGGAAAAGCCTAACAATGTCTTCTTCCGTAACTCCATTTAAGTTTATGGACAACATAAAGTTGTTTATGTGTTCTTCTGCTAGTATGCCTGCATTTGGGTTAAACTTTGGCAGCCACTTTTCAGGATGAGCAAGAAATTGACTCAAGGGTGTAGGCATTGCGACTGCCCCTGGATTGGACCATGGCCTTGGCGGAGGATTTCCTACCATCATTGAGATACTAACAGAGGAAAGTGTAGATGAATTAAGTGGTTGGGAAGACGATACTAAAGTCCCAGTACCATGTTGAATAATGATATGGAGTTGGGGGGTGGATGGTTGAATTTGCAATGGATTAGATGAAATGGATGATGATGATGAAAGAGTCTCACTATCAGACCCTTCCGGTGTATTCCTTGCTCTTTTTATTTTCGACAGAGGGAATTCTATTGGTTCAATACCAAGTTTTTCACTCTCTAATCTGGTAAGAGCGTGGGAAGCAATGTATTGCGAAGTCACGCTGCCTTAAGATAACTCAGACTTCTACTATGATATGGAAAATCCTTAAAGTTTAAAGACTGAACTTCTGGAGGTTCAAGAGTTGATCTATCTGAGATATTTAGGTCTTCAGTAGTGGCTATTGTTTTCTCAACTTCTCGCTTAGAATTTGGAGATTCAGAACACGATGGAGAAGTCGAGGGAGATATTGGGGGTGATTTAATCTCAGAATGGGTTTTGGATTTACGTTTTCTTTCCATTGATATTTCAAGCCCTCCTTCTAGCGCCAAATATTTTGAAGCCCCGAAAATTGGGTCTACAACAAGGGGGATAACCACCCGGTCCAGACCTTGAAAGTAGCTCCTTTTCTGTTTGGAATAGTGGCTCCGACTGGGGGTGATGGGACCACTTTCCCAATTTCTTTATGATGGTACACTAAGGGGATGATGTTTTTCTCTTTTGAAAGGTTTTATGGGGAGAATTCTTTATTCTAAATCTAATCTAACATGTGCAATTTTATTCTAATGAAGGAAAACATCTAATTTAAACTATCCTTGGAGTAATGCTTTGTTTATGTGATCTAAAATAATTTTCAATAGCAATTGGTAATAAAAATCATTAAATTACTATGAGAAAAGAATATGTTAAAGATGATTGTTTCATACAAGAAATTAGTCGAACAATTATGATAAACACATCGCATAAAAGTCATTCATACACTTGACGTAAAAGAATAGTTATCACCATACAAAAGTGAAAAAATTATAACTGAAAATTCAGGTTTCCATATATAAACAACTAAAAATAATATATTACTTGGCCTATAAGCAAAAATATTAAGAGATAAAAGTACCATTGATAATAGGTTCTACTCATGAGCTTCAGCGATATAGATTGATCTTCAAATAATTCAACATCTATTAAGAGTACAGAAGTACATTTTAGTAATAGAAATTAAACTTGGATATAAATAAATCTTGTTCCATTCATTTATCAAAACCTCCTCACAGGGGGAAAAAGTGCATGCTTTGAAGAATTGCTTTTGACAAATTTCTGGACCCCTCTCTAAATGCATGAGAGGGGTTTAAATACTACTCTAATGAAAACTAAAAATTGTTATTACAAAAATAGATGAGGAGGTTCAAAATGACCATCCTCATCTTAAGAAAAAATGAACTAATAATTAAACTAAAACTTAAATTGTGCTAAATCATGTATCTATTCTTTTAATTTGCCAATGTCCAGCATGAGCTTCAGGAGCATTAGTTGGCTGACTTCAGCCTTTAATTGAGTGCTGGTGCTATCTTCTCGGCGGAGGTTATGAGGCACTTCAAAGTCATACACTGGCTATGTGGTTTTACCAGATGTTGCCAATAAGTGTCCCAGTTTAACTTGCTTATTTGCTTAATTGACTCTACCTTCTTTTCTGCCATTTGCTTCCACCTTGATTACAGCTTCTGTTCCTTTGGGAGAAATCCTGGAGTGGTTTCTGATATTAAATTTTCCTTATGTAAATTGTTGTAGATGTAGTCGATGATGTTACTTGCTGTTGTTGCTGCCTCCTCCATCACATGCTCTACTTCCTTGAGCTGTGCATCCCATTTTGAAAATAGCATGTTTTTATGGGATTCATCAATCCTGGGTAATTCTGCTCTTTTTCCTTCCTCCTATTTCTACCAATTCACAAAGTCAGAAACTTTAAATCATAATCAAGTCGTAAGTCTACGACTTGATTTGTAATGTAGTCACTTTTCTCGCAATGGGAATTCCATTGCGAGATTCTTTGGCAAAGCATTTCTTCTTGTTGTAAAAGTTGGTCATTGAGGGCAAGGGCTTCTGTGACGAATTCTTCAATTTTAGGGTCATCCTTATGCAGTTCTATTGTGGCATGTAACTTGTTCTTTATTTGCTAGATTGTTTTGATAACTCAACTGCATTTGTTGGAAGTCTTTTTATAACTTTTCCAATTGTACTTCTGCTTCTCGGCTGACTCTCGCCTGCTGCATTTGTTGTTCTAAAATTAGGATTTTATCCTCCTTTTCTTTCAACATCGTTTGAACTTCTAATGCTTTATCAATGGTTGCAGAAGCATATGCCCCTGTAATTTGAGAGAGCCTAGTGAGATTTTATGTTGGATCAGTTGTCAGGTCTTGCCAAAGAACATCTAAAGGTTCTGCCTTTGGAGAAAGTATAGTATCTATTTTTCATTTCTTTCTTTGTCTTCTGACAATAGCCTTATGCTGCGGGCTATAAAATACATCCAGAGGGGAAATCTCCTCTATTTTCAACATTATTTCAGATGACGGAGCAATAGGAATATGCTCTGTCTCTTAAGTATTAATAACCTCTTCTTTTATCATTTATGTGGTTGCCTCGGCTGGGTTTATCAATCGACCTACACCATGTTCCTCAGTGTTGATTACTTCATTAAAATTCTCCCACTCCTTTTCTAGGTCTACTATAATTGGACTTGTTAGCTTTGCAAGGGGAGCGGGAGTCTCAACCTCTTTTGGGGATGAAACTTGTTGATCAGGCTTTTCTATAGACTGATCTGTATCATTGATTGACGCTTCACTTCTACTGTGATCACTTTTTGACTATTTATTGGATTTTTCAGCTGATTCCCTTTCAGACTTTGATTTAGACTTCTCTTCTCCTGAACTTTTACTCATACTAATACTGCGAGTGGTCTCCCTTATTGGTTCAAAATGCAATTTGTCCAATGGGACATTTGCCAATATTTGTTCTCTGTAATGGTTAAACTCTTGTAGCTTCACTTGGTCAAACTGAATTTGTGCCATATGTAGAATCTCTCTGAGATAACTCTTCTGCCAAAAGATATCGTCGAAGTTATCATCTTCTTTAGTAAACACCTTTATTTTGACTGTGGTTGTAAAATTCTTGATAGTATCCAAGGGATTGTACTGACTCCCTCAGAACTTTGGTAGCTGCAGACTTAGCATATTATCAACTTCTTTAAAAGTGTGTCCCAAAACAAATAATGCAAAGGCCCCGCAGAGCACAGGGAATTGAGGCGAGATGGCCTTCTTCTTATCCTTGAGTTCTCTACTCATTCCCCCAACAAAACAGGTCTAGTAAGATATCTCTTGGGCCATAAGTTTGTCGGGAACATACAAAGGAAGCACATGAGGCAAGGAATGCTCCCAAATACCCTAATGTAGGTGAATAACTCCTCCTCGAACCACCTTCCCACAGGGAGAATGTGAATTTCAGCTTCCGGGGAGAATCTTGGAGCATCTGTGTTATATAACATTTTATCAGTGGGAATCATTACCCCATGAAAATTTTTATAGAAATGTGGGACGAAATTATATTCCCATAGTTCTTTGTGGTAGACTTGAATAGGTAAAGGGTTATGTACTATCCATTTCCACCCCATGATGGGAAAATCAGAGACGAAGCAAATAGCATCCATGACATAGGCAGCTAAAAAGGATGGAGGGTAAAACCTCTGAGCAAAACTTCTTTTAGTTCGATAATTCAAAATAGAAGAAGCTAAATTATCTAATAAAATTTGGGCCCAATCCATGATGGTGGCATTAGTGGCCACATCCAGTAAAGGCAACCATTTTCATGAAAACTTATTTATATCTGGCTTCCCAAATAGCCTACATAACATTGCAGTAGAAAAACAATAGGGAGAAGCAAGGGAGACAGTGGCGTACATACCATTTTTGTCCTTCTTTAATGGTTCTTCCTTCGTGGACCAGTTCTTCGTACAGTTTGCCAAATCCTCATTCTCTTTGGCAAATGTTCCCATAAATTGTTTGTTATAACTGGCCTGGGGTTCTTGCAAGTGATACATACACCTCAAATTACTTAGGGTAAATGACCCCATGACCTCCTAGTTCTATGTCTTGAATTCCCTGTCGGATATATCAGCGTGGTCTATAATCCATTTTACCATATCTGTGTAAGGGAGTATCTTTGGCCTCACTGCAATACGGTGCAGAAATGAGCATGTAAGCTCTGTTAGTGCTGCTTCTGATGGACCACGTCCACCTACTGTAGCTGTAACCTCCATAACTCTCAGGTTTTCCTTTTCTAACAGTTGGTACATGCCTTCCCAAGTAGATATTCCTGCTTCCCTGGTACAAGTAGTGTCTGTGAATAACAAAGTCATCTTTGATTTTTCAGATGCAGGAGCTTTGCCTCTCTTTCACATTATGTTCTGTGTGTTGTTCTGCATTGTTCTCTGCATACTACTCCTGAAAATAGTAAGCAGAGAATAGAGATACAATAAGGATGGTGGTGAATAATGAAAAACAATAAGGTGAGGGGAAAGATTTTAATTTTTAAAATCATATTAAAGATATCACCTTATGTGAAATAACCCTTTAAACTAGATCTAATTTGATTTTAATAAATATCATCAATGGGCCATTAAGCAAACATTAATGCTCATAACTCTTGCATTGAACGATGAAAAGTAATATCATTGAACTTTGAGCCCTTAGATTTGCGATAAAGCGATTTTTCGATATGCTTCGCAATATCACAGATCGCGATATCACAAAACCTTTTATTTGTAATAATCATTCGTTTCATTGTGCGGCTGCAAGATGCGATTTGCGAGAGCTTTATCACATTTCGCAATATCTGGGCATTTTGTATTAAGTGGTGCTGTGATTAATGGAATCTACAATATGTGGTAAGTTTGTAAGACTTGCGGTCTCGCAGTCTCGCATTCTCGCTTTTCAAAGAGTTTCTTAATAAAGGATGCCCACCGTTACACTTTTGCGATGTGATGTGATGCTTATCCTTAAAATATTGGGTGTTAAAGCTTTTTGCTTAGTACTTAAGAATTTCCACTAACAAGGGTTTTCCTAGCTTTGTGGTTGTATTGTGCTTTTTCATAAGGAGGCTTAACAATTATAACGTTTTTTACACGCATGAAGCGTGAAAAGGTAGGAATTCATATTTTTTGGGAATTTTCCCTTAATATCATGTTTTATTGAAAACAAAAGACAATTTTAAGTGCTAAGTTTTGATTTTTAGAAGGGTCCCCATTTATTAATGTTATTGCTAACACTAATAAAAAGGGGGGTTGTTGATGGTCACAACAGACTTGCACTACAAGCTTCTGTCAACAACATCCAGACCAACAACCTGTATATGTCCATCATGAGTTCCCAAGATATGACCATGTAATTATCATCAACCAATGACAAAGTATGCTGCATACAGATATCAACTCATCCTCTTGATCTCATCAAGATCAACTTGCTCTGTTTCCTTAGTAGAAAGAGCCTTATCATAACCTTATATGTCATATCTCCAAGAAATAACACAAAATCATTCACATCATATAATATGTATGTGAAAACACCATATTCATCATCTATGATCATAACATCATCATCAAGAATTGCATGATATTTCCACAAGAACCCTCAATATATCAACCATGTAACATGACCTGGAAACAACCCACATCTGATAAGCATCAACCACGATAATCAACATATGTGAGTATCAAGCCTATCATCATAAAGTAAGAAGTCATCATCATTAAGTAAGCCATGTCTCCAAATGGACATGGAACCTGTAACAACACCATTTTCTTGGCTAACGAACAATATCTATCAATATGCAACTTAAGTAATCATCCGTTTATCCAATCATAATGTGTATCCAGCAATATGTATCTAGAAAACCATGAGCTCATAGTCATTTGTCAATATTTCTTGATATCATCAACAACAATAATCCTCAACCATGTGAGAGCCAAGAACTATAGGAATCCTGCATCATAACTGCACCATATGGACTTTATGCATATTTAAAGGCACGATGATAGTAGCATAAAAGAAGTGAGTGGCTCATCATCAAATAATGAAGTTGTTTACTCAAGCTTTGTACTTCTCCTTGTCCTTATGAAGATCACCATGTAAGCAACATATATTTACTGTATTCATTATCAAAACATCATCCACAATCATCCATAAATCTGATTTGAATAACAACTATGTAACCCTAAGCAATATAAGTATCATATGAGACTTCATCGTAGGAAACTCATAACCGCAACATAGCATGATGTATCTTTTAAAAAATCTAGCCACATAAGCATAATCACCATTGATAATAATCATTAGGTACCAAAGTATTCTAAGCATAATGCCAACAATGCATTATTAGAAGCATAGCATATTTTCCCCCTGAACCTGTGCCACCTGTTTATTGTGAAAACTGATCATTGCATATATCAGTAAGAAATATCAAGGCATCATCATGAATCAAATATACATCAAGTCATAAACGACTTATGAGGATCAAAAAGCACTTATAAATAACATCCACATACTGTAGTCATCAAACATCAAGACAAAAAAGATAATTGATAATTGTCTGAACCATATCAAATAATTTTTCTGAGTCTGTCCCACTGCTTCTTCATCAAACCAACATATACACGACTGTGTAGCTTTTAACTCATGTATATACGTGACTTGTCTTCATGATAACTACGTATGAGAACTAGGACACTAAAATTTCATACTTTCAATTCCTTCTGAGTATGTTCTGTTGTATACTGAGCTATGCCACATCTTTCTATTTGTAATTCCTTCTTCTTCCATACCTTGGAGTGTGATGATGTTTGTTCCTTTTGGTATGTTGGCCAAACTTTTCTCCTGCATTCTTTTTCTATATGCCCAAAATTGTTACAATCATAACATCTTATATGTTTCATATTCCTTCTAAAGAAATCAATGTCTTTGTTACCAAACATATTGCAAGAAAAACAATATCCCTTAAAGTACCTAGAAGGTGATGATCTTTCTGTGTGATGGTTATTAGCTTGAACCATTCTAATTTTGCATCTTACTACAACATGTCCAAAATTATGACATACAACACATTCAACATTATTCATCAGAGGAAAGAACTGGTTATCACTTCAATAGTTAGGACTAAATTATTTTCTTTGAAGACTTTATTTCCTTGGTTGTTGATGGGGTTGACCTCTTATCTCCTTGCTGAGCATTTCAGATTTTACATTAGAGTTCGCTACCTCATCTTGTGAACTAGATTCACCTTCAACAGTTTCATGAAAAGCAAGACCAAATTTGATGATAGGAGACCTTTGACTACTAAGAATATTATCCAAAATCTAAGCACTATCTTGAATTCGTAGAAGTTTATCCTTTTCTTCTAATTTACCTTTAAGGATATTTACCTCAACCTGATATTACTCTTCCCTTTCAAGATACTGCTTCTTCATGATTTCTTCAGCTTTTATTCCTTCTTCCACTTGTTGCGTTAATTTGAGAACTTCATTTTCTTGTTCTTCAAATGCTTGGAGTAGTTCTTCATTCCGCTTTTAAAAGTTTTTGAGATCTTCTTTTAGAGAAATGACCACGGGTTCAAGATCTTCACAGTAGTTGGTTTTTTCTATAAGTTCATTGGTTGTTGTGTCTTTTCCATTCACTTCATTTCTCAATGATGTCATGATGTAGGAGCATGAGACTTGGATGGAAAATCTTCAAATTTATTCAAGAAATACAAAAAAGTATACAAGCAAAGGAGTGGGATCCTTTAGCCATCAATTTCCATGTTTTTCTAGTTTAACATAGTGATAGAATGTAGGACTAAATCATGTTGTAATAAATGTTAAATAGATAAGCTGTAGTGGAGGTTCTTGAGCATAATACCTCACTGAACAGATAGGATTAGTTAAGCAAAGTGGAAGTTCTCAAGGAGGATGTTCTGCTAAACTGATTGTTGTATTAAATTAAGCCTATGTTTTAGGGATCTGGTTGTTAATATGAACCAGTATAAATGTAATTTGGATGCTATTGTAATGGGATTTTTAGACCACATGCTTTTAATAGCATATTTCTCAAAGGAAGAAGGGATTTTCTCTGTGTATTGGTCGTTCCCGGAGGCGTGGTGACCTCCGAAACCTTTCTGTGCTTCTGAATTGTGTTTGCCTATTAATTGGTATTTATGCGTGTTTTGGTTTCATTTCTTTTCTTCTGAGCCTTATTAATGGCGATTTAGCCTTGTTTTCCAACTAACACTTAGATTTAAGCCTGTTGGAGTGGTTTCCCTTCATATCGGCATGACTCTTTCCCTTATAAGCATTGTTTAGTTTTGTGGGTGGAAACTCTGTTTTACACAGGAAAACCGTGAAAAGAATTAGCCAGAATGAAGTTCTGGATTTGAAACCTTATCATACTTGGCTTATACCCATATCGAGTCCGAACCAATATCACATTGCAGAACTATAGTGGAGAAGAACTAACCCTTTAGAGTAATGAAAGCCGATAGTGGGATATCACTGGATCCGAAACATTATAAGGGTGGTTTTTATAATATATCAGGTCTGCGGCTTATCGGATCACAAGATCCAAGCGGGAAGAGTTTGGCGAGAGGCATCGAAATCGCTAATTGCGATTTTCAATAACACTACGTGTTATTTCATCGGGGAAGGAGCATTGCAAGGGGCCAATAGTCTAAAGCGCCGATAGTGTATATGCGAATAGCGCATTCCTTTGAAAAGATCGCCGATAGTGTATATGTGTATAACGTATTCCTTTGAAAAGACCACCGATAGTGTATTCTGTGTATGAATGCTTTCCGTTGAAAAATGTCATTGATAGTTTAATTTCTTGGGAAATAGCACTACGACCATTTATAACCGCTGATAGTGTATTTTATACACAATAGTGTTAATTCCATTCAAAAACCCCTCCGATAGTATATTTTATAATTTGCATGGAATTATAGTCCCGATAGAGGAAAAGAGGTTCCATCATATAAATTGTGCCCGATAACAAGGGTAAGTGTGATTAAGGGGGAAAGAGTGGTGATTTAGAAGAGAAAAGGGGAATTTTTATAATAGTCAGTCTAGAAATAGATGGTTGATACTCCAATGGAGGATAAAGAATGGATTCCATCAGACTTAGAAGAAATTATTTCAGGATTTTCTAGATTGTCTATATCGCATGCACCCAAGCCACCATTAGTGGTATCAGAGCAACCTTTTGACACTGAATTGAATCTAAGAAGTGGAAGAAGGAAAGTTAATATGGCTTTCAGAGTTGGAAGAGGACGTGGTAGAAGAGGATGATCAGTTGCAAATGATGAAGTGATGGAAGCTGTGCAATAGATGCAAGCAAGATTAGAGGCATTAACAACAGAGAGAAATATAGATGATGGGGATGTTAGTGAGCCTGAGGTTGAAGCTGGAGAAGAGGAGGAAGCTATAGAAGTTACTCCTGAGATGAGATTCTTCCAGTCAGTGCTGAGATCCATAGCTAGGCCAAAGGCTGAGGTTTCAATATATGAAGGAGGACTGAATCCAGAAGAATTGATAGACTCGATTAATGGCATGGAGAAATTATTTGACTATGAAGAAACAAAATATGAGAAGAAAGTAAAGTTTGTTGTCACCAAGCTAAAAGGCCATACAACACTTTGGTGGGATGGAGTGCAGGCAGAAAGGAAGAGACTTGGCAAGAAACTAGTCAAGAATTGGACCAGGATGCTAGCAAAGCTAAGAGGTAAGTTTCTACCAAGTAATTATCAACAAACCTTGTTCAGACAGATGCAAAATCTTAGACAAAGGTCTATGACAGTGAAAGAGTACACAACGGAATTCTACAAGGTATGCATAAGAGTTGGACAAACTCAAGATATAGATGAGAAGGTGGCTAGATATGTGAATGGCCTTAGGATGGATATTCAAGATGAGATAAGTATATTGTCTCCTAAAATGGTAGAGGAAGCTTATCAGATGGTACTGAAAGCTGAAGAAAAATTCATGAGGAAGTAGTCTGCTAGAGGGAGAGGAACTTTCTAAGGAAGGGGAAGTCGAGGTGGTAGATGAAGATCTACAACACTTAAAGATGGAGCTAGCAGCAGATCAACCCAACATGGTGATGCAAGTGGCAGAGGGAGTTTTTCTAGAGGGAGAGGAGGAAGAGGAAGAGGAAAAGAAGTAAGATGTTATAGATGTAACAAACTAGGACACAAAGCTTTTGAGTGCCCAGAGAATGCAGGAACAAGCCAGAGGAATGAAATTGTTACTCAAGTTGAGGGAGAAGCAACAACAATAGCAGTGGCAGAAGAAGAAAATATACCGGAGAGAGGAGAATATTTGGTAATCAATAAAGTTTTTCTCAAGCTAGCAAAGGAGATAGCTGAAACATCACAAAGAAAGACCTTGTTTAGAACAATGTGTAAGGTTTAAGGGAAATGCTGCTATATGATCATTGATAGTGGTAGCACTAATAATTTGGTCTCTAAAGAAGTGCTGGAGAAATTGAAGCTGAAGACAATGAAACATCCAACACCTTACAAGGTGTCATGGTTACAAAAGGGACATCAGTTATTAGTGAATGAATAGTGTGAAGTGGAGTTGCAGTTGGGCAAATATAAGGACAAAATTGTATGTGATGTGATGCCAATGGATGTGTGTCACATATTGCTTGGAAGAACTTGGCAATATGATAGAGGAGCTATGCACGATGGGAAAAGAAACATCTGCAATTTTGGTAAAGATGGTATCAATCATACGTTGCTTCCTATGAAAGAAGAATATGCATCAGGAAAGAAGTCTGATCCAAAAACTCTATTACTGGGAGGAAAGGAATACTTGTAGCAGATTGAAGAGAATGAGGTAAATTTTTCTATAATTTGTAAGCCCAAGGTAATAATGACTTCTACTAAAGTTTTTGATTTACCCATTGAAATTCAAGAAATGCTAGACAACTATTGTGATATCATTGTTGATGACTTACCTAATGAGTTGCCACCCATCAAAAGAATCAGCCATCATATAGATTTGATTCCTGGAGCAAACCTACCTAGCAAAGTAGCTTATAGAATGACTCCTACAGAAAATGAAGAGATTAGAAAGCAAGTGCAAGAACTACTTGACAAAGGGCTGATCAGAGAAAGCTTGAGTCCTTATGCAGTACCAATAGTGTTGAGTTCAAAGAAATATGGAGGTTGGAGAATGTGTACAGATTCAAGAGCCATCAATAAAATCACAATTAGGTACAAATTTCCTTTACCTAGGATTGAATATTTAATGGATTTCTTGAGTGGGGCAAAGTATTTTTCAAAATTATATCTTAAGAGTGGGTATCATCAGATAAGAATAAGAGAAGGGGATGAGTGGAAAACTTCCTTTAAGAAAAATGAGGGATTGTATGAGTGGAGAGTAATGCCTTTTGGGTTTTCAAATGCACCAAGAATGTTTATGAGAATCATGAATGAAGTTCTTAAAGAATTTATTGGTAAATCTATGATAGTATATTTGGACGATATATTAATTTACAACAGGTCTAAGGAGGAGCACATAAGACATCTGAATTATGCCTTACAAAGGCTACAACAAGAGAAATTATTGTTGAATTTGAAGAAGTGTTCATTCATGAAAGAAGAGATAGTGTACATAGGTTTTGTTATTTCTACTGAAGGGATGAAGATGGATCCAGAAAATATCAAGAGACACAAGAGATTGAATGGGTAAAACAATTACCTACATCAAAAGAGTTATAGCTAGAAAGGATTTTGGACAAGAAGGTGTTCAAGAAAACAAGAGGATAGGAGTACTTTTAGTATTTGATCAAATGGAAGGATCAACCAACTGCTGAAGCTACTTGGGTAATAGAAAGCATGCTACAGAAGTTGGGAAGTTCTGTAGAAGAGCTCATGGACAGGAGCCCATGAAGAATTTTTTCGTCAGGAGTCTGATTTAGGAGCATGAGACTTGGAGGGGGAATATTCAAATTTATTCAAAAAATACAAAAAAATATACAAGCAAAGGAGTGGGATCCTTTAGCCATCAATTTCCATGTTTTTCTAGTTTAATATCGTGATAGAATATAGGACTAAATCATGTTGTAATAAATGTTAAATAGATAAGCTGTAGTGGAGGTTCTCGAGGAGAATACCTCGCTGAATAGATAGGATTAGTTAAGCAAAGTGGAGGTTCTCAAGGAGGATGTTCCACTGAATTGATAGTTGTATTAAATTAAGCCTCTATTTTAGGGATCTGGTTGTTAATATGAACCAGTATAAATGTAATTTGGATGCTATTGTAATGGGATTTTTGGATCGTATTCTTTTAATCGCATATTTTTCAAAGGAAGATGGGATTTCTCTATGTATTGGTCGATCCTGAAGGCATGGTGACCTTTGAAACCTTTCTGTGCATCTGAACTGTGTTTGCCTATTAACTGGTATTTATGCGTGTATTAGTTTTTTTTTATTTTCATCTAAGTCTTATTAATGGTGATTCAACCTTGTTTTCCAACTAACACTTAGATTTAAGCTTGTTGGAGTGGTTTCCCTTCATATAGGCATGCCTGTTTCCCTTATAAGCATTTTTGAGTTCTGTAGGTGGAAACTTTGTTTTACACAGGAAAACTATGAAAATACTTAGCTGGAATGAAGTTCTGGACTTGAAACCTTATCATACCTGGCTTATACCCATATTAGGTCCAAACCAATATCGCATCGCAGAACTATAGTGGAGAAGAACTAACCCTTTGGAGCGCCGAAAGCTGATAGTGTGATACTACTGGATCTGAAACCTTATAAGGGTGGTTTTTATAATATATTGGGTTCGCGGCTTATCAGATCACAAGACCCAAGTAGGAAGAGTTTGGCAAGAGGCATTGAAATATCCAGTTGTGATTTTTGATAACACTACGTGTTATCGCATCAGGGAAGGAGCATTGCAAGGGGCTAATAGTCTAAAGTGCTGATAGTGTATATGCGTATAGCGCATTCCTCTGAAAAGACCGTCGATAGTGTATTCTGTGTATTAATGCTTTCCATTGAAAAAGCCCGTTGATAGTGTAATTTCTTGGGAAATAACACTACGACCATTTATAACCACTGATAGTATATATTATACATAATAGTGTCAATTCCATTCAAAAACCCCTCCAATAGTATATTTTATAATTTGTATGGAATTATAGTCTCGATAGAGGAAAAGAGGCTCTATGATATAAATTGTGCCCAATAACAAGGGTAGGGACGATTAAGTGGGAAAGAGTGGTGATTTAGAAGAGAAAAGGAGAATTTTTATAACAATCAATCCAGAAATAGATGATTGATACTCCAGTGGAGGATAAAGAAGGAATTCCATCAAACTTAGAAGAAATTGTTTCAGGATTTGCTAGATTGTCTATATTGCCAGCACCTAGGCCACCATGTCACTTCATTCTGTAGTGTTTGACTTTTATCTTCCTTTTCCTTGTATTGTTTCCTTAATTTTCTTCCTTCCTCTAACTGATCCTTTAACCTTACAATCCCGTCTTTGTAGGTACACTCCCTTTTGTCCAATAGATCTTGTTGATCTCTAATTGTGTCTGTGAGCTTTTTAAATTCTTCCTCTATTTGATTTCTTTCTCTTTCACCCATAAAAGAAAATTTAGTTGTTTTTCTATCACTTTCTTTATCTTCAAATGAACAGAGAAATGTATCACCAGAGGAAAAAAAAGTCATACCTGAAAGTTCTTTTTCTTGTTCATCTTCATTATGAGTTGATTCTGAATCTGAAGAGTTACCTCTACATAAAGGCCAACTATCTCTCCCACTGTCACAATTCCTTTGAGATGTCTTCTTCTTTTGAGGTGCTTTCTTCTTTAGCTTCTTTCCCATTGTTACTACGGATCTCCTTCAAGCAATCAAGCTTCGACCAAAGGACCTGCTCTGATACCAATTATTGACAATAATACTAAGACGGGGGGGGGGGGTGAATCATTATTTACAAATCAATAACTTTTTCATTTCCATAATGAGATTTATATACACTACTTCAGTGAAGGGAAATCGTGTGTGCATGCAACTATTCTTAAGGCAACCAACGTATATCCAGTGAACTTATGATTCTATTAATTCATCATATGTTGATCTTTAATTAGTGCATCAATACTTTATTTAACATTAAACAGTAACCATGTGTAGTAATAATAGAATAAACCATCACACATAAGCAACACACATGAACACCAAGATTTAAGGTGGAAACCCAATGTGGGTGAAAACCACCTATTGTTGTCGTCTCCGTCTTCTTTTAATAATTAGAAAATCTGTTTACAATCTTGTACTGGTGTGGACTCATACTAGTACGTACGCACCCACCTGCAGAAGGCTACAACCTTCTCTCATTCTCTAGCTTCTTCTAAAAGGGAGCTACAAACCCCTAATTCTTGTACTAACCGATATATTTACTAGTACATAGGATCTGACCTATAGAATACTACAACCTTCACTCATTCTACAGCTTCTACTGGAAGGGAGCTCCAACCCCCTAATCAAATCACCAACCACCACTGGCCAGAAGCTTCAACTTCCTCACTGAAGGCTCCAACCCTCAGTATCCTCCAGGGACCATGTTTCATAAATCTTCACACTGGATACTCTTGGTACACAATACTACAATATGAAGGCCACATTTCATCAAATTTCCATATTGGACCCATTAGTAACATTGAAGCTCAAAATCAATCACCCCTGCAATACAACCATCAAATACTTCTGCATCAACCAATCACTGAAACCCAATCAATCTCTGATATAACTAAAACCCAATCATCAATCTCTTATATAATCATAACTGAATCAATCAATCACTGAAACCTCTATCATACTGAATCAAAAAATCACTGAAACCTCTGACATACTGAATCATACAATCACTAAAACCTCTGACATACTAAATCAAACAATCACTGAACCTCTGGCACAACTGAATCAACCATTCAATCAAACTTAATCAAATTCAACCAAAGAATTGGAACAGACAGATCACTATAACCAATACATATATCTGAACCCAGATCACTGCATCAACAACCATAACTAAATGTAACTTCAAAAGGCATGTGTCAGAATGTATACGCTCCTTCAATGAATCCAACTTGCGTTTATACGCTACTTCCTTTAGCCCAACCTGCGTATATCTCTAAAGATACTGAACCATAAAACCTTTGAACCACAAACTATACCAATCAGTAACATTCTAAAGATCTACTAGCATATTACAAAGTTCTAAATAGATAGCAACAAGCATCACCTTTCCTTCTCAATCAATCAATCAATCAGACCCAATTTCCTTATACATTCAGTTCTACTTTCAGATCTAAGAAGACATCATTGACAAATAGTAGTAATACAATAGAAAAAAACAGTATTGATCTGATAGATTAATCATCCCTAAACATTAAGCTTTTATTTTGCATACGATCCTTGGAAGAGCTGAACTAGCATGTATACGCACCTTCACCAAAGTGAACCGGCGTATAGATATTCAAATACTTACTTATAACTTCGTTGCAATTCCCGACTTTAGACATACCTAGATCATCACATATAAAGGATAAAACATGTGTTAGCAATCAGATCTAGCCCATCCATTATCAGACCACATAATGATGAGTCATTATGATCCTGATCCATCATTAGATTTCATCCATTACCAAACACTCAGGTGCATACTTAGTTTATATCAAGCTAAGCATCATAAACACTTAACATGCATATTTTCTTTTGATCTAACACTTCATAAGATGTTCGTTACTTCTACACATAACCCTATGATCTTCTCCTCCTTATATAATTTTATCCTTTCTCAATAACTCAGATGAAAACAACACATAGAGCCTGTGGTATTCTTAGATGCGATCAAATAAGCGTTACTCCGCTCAATATTGGGGGATAATACCATGGTATTGACCCTTGGTATTCTTTCACCTTAATTTCCTTAATTTTTCATCCCATACGTGCTTTTTTCTTCTATGAAAGTGTGTGCATACGTATACGTTATTTTTGTACAGTGAACCCACATGTACACACTCTTTTTGTACAATGAACCCGCGTATACAACTTAAGATACCTGAAAATATCCTTTTTCTTGAAATTCTTGATTCTAATTTGTAGTCCTTTTTTCCTTCATCCTATTCTTTTGTACCATTACTTTTTCCCCTCTGAATAGACCTGTTATAATGTGATTTTCATTGTACATTACTTCTGAACTGATTCCTTTGATCTACCCTACATTTTGTCACATCTGTAAATAGAACTTCCATGCATTCTGTCACATCTGATATCTCTTTTGTAGATTCATCTAGTTACCATATACAAGTGGGTTGTTCTGCTACAATTGGGTTGCCATCAAGTACAACACATGCATCATAATGTCAACAAACATACTACCTATCCTTCCTGGATAAGGACTCCACCAAGACTTCTCTTTCAATCATCTATACATACCACAAATTATATTTCCAGATCTATAATATTCAACACTAGAGCATTTGTCAACAACTGCTTCAACTCTTCAAAACTTGCTACACATTCCTCTATCCTTTCAAATTTATTACCATTCCTCTACAATGATGTGATAGGATGTGCAATCAGAGAGAAGTTCTTGATGAACCTCCTATAGTAACTTGCTAGTCCTATGAATGATCTTACCTCATCTACATTTCTAGGAGGTACCAAATCCATGATAGCCCTTATCTTTTCCATATCCATTGTTATTCCTTCCTTGGAAACCACATGTCCCATGTAATGTAACTCTTTCTGAAAGAAACTACATGCACTGAGCTTAGCATACAACTTATGCTCTCTCTGCAATCTCAACACTATTTCTAAGTGCTCGACATGTTAGTAATCATTCTTAGAATATAACAATATATAATAAATTAATACAATAAAAAACTTGTCCAAATAAGGATGCAATACACTATTCATCAAGGACATAAAAGTAGTGGGAGCATTAGTAAAACCAAATGCAACTACAACAAACTAATAATGCCCATACTTGGTCCGAAAAGTTGTCTTGTAAATGTCCTCTTCTTTAATGCATACTTGATTATATCCAAATATCAGATCAATCTTTGAGAACATTGATGCTCCATTTAATTGATCGAAAAAGTCATCAATCCTCAACAACAAATACCCTTTATTGATGGTCACCTTGTTCAATTGCCTATAATTAATGCATAACCTGAGAGTACCCTCCTTCTTTTTTACAAACAATATTGGTGCACCCCAAGGAAACACACTTGGCCTAATGTATCCCTTGTCAAGCATTTCCTTCAATTACAACTTCAACTCCACCAACTCCTATGTGCTTATCATGTAAGGTTCCTTTGATGTTGGTGCTACCCCTAGTACCAACTCAATAAAACAACCTACTTGCTTGTGATGAGGTAACTATGAAATATCTACCGCAAACACATCTTGAAACTATTGTAAAACTAGGTACCTACTCAAGGCATTTCCATCCCCAACTTCCTTATCTTTTTCACTGGAAATATGCACAACGAATAAAAAACATCCTTTCCTATGAGTATTTTTCACCTACATAACCGTCACCATTCTAACTGATGTTTCCTTCTTCTTACCCTACAATAATATTTTTTCCCCCTTGTCATCCAAGCACTCAATAGCCTTGTCATGACAATCCACCTTGGTTCATATGAAGATACAACAGGTCCATGCCCAACAACATAATATATGATCCTAGTAGTAATACATTCAGATGTGTTGATGCAGACATCTTGTTATACAATATTTACGAATATGGACAAAAGTATCCCCCCAATGTTGGTGGCTAACTTAGAACAAAAAAGAGACAAGGAACATAATTCTTTTCCTTAAATTAAATAGATTATGGAGTGAGGGCTACCTGGAATCATTCACACACTTTGCTCCTTCCTTAGCTTGGAAGCTCCAATCCTAGCTCTAAATGCCAAAATTAGAACCTGCATAGTCAGCTAACACAGGCCATGAAACTTTGAGATATATTGAGTATCACCTAAGTACTTCATTCAATAGATCAACCTGGTATTGAAATAAGTGAAATAACAACATCACATACAAGAAAACAATGAATTCTTTGCATTAATATAAATGGATGGAGATTACAACCATAAGTTGCAGTTGATCTTGTAGAAGAGCTCCTCCAAGTTGTTGACTCGACCTTTCCTTGTCAAAATACACATCTCCAATCACCCTAAATGCATGAGATAATAACCACTCACTACATCAGCATAAGGGTAGAATCACTCGCCAAAAGCCAACCCCCAACCACATAAAAGGATGGGAATATATAGAGAAGTATGGTAAGTTGGGAGTTCTTATCCAATTACAAATCTAGTATAAGAGATCCACCTTTGATTGAGGAATAAGATCAAAGGATAAGTGGTGAAAACTCCAATGTAGGGAAGGATAGGATCTGAATATTTTATCCAAGGTAGGTAGTTGTAACAACTTCTTGAAACTCCTAGAAGGATAAGCTTCCAGAATCCCAATCATTCTCTCGAATTTCTAGAACCAACGCAGGTGCTAAGGGGAGCAACACGTTGATGACCAAAGTAGCCCATTGTGGAGCAACCTGTTGGTGCATGCACCCTAGTAGGCTTACAGGGAGTGTTGGTCCTCAAAATAGCTCAGATGAAGTAGTTTAGGGATGAAAATATGGTAAATTGAGAGGTACATAGTTAGGGATTTGTGCAAGATGGTGACAAGGGGGAATAGGATTTTGATTGATCCCATTAGGAGGATCACTAAACGGATGTGAAAAGATTTCCTATAATAGAATCCCCCCTAAAGCACAAAGTTAGAGATGATGACTAATGACTGAAGTGCTTTACCTTGTGAAAAGTAGGGATCAAGGACAACCAGCGAGCTTCATCTGTTACAATACATTTACAACATGACATCTTTGCTTGTTGAGAGAGGCATACCCATACTCAGCCCATAAGCTAACATAACACGTATAATGATCAAAAGACACATCCACATATGCAATTGGTGGACCCATGACTAGATGATTGTCTATATGATCATGACCATCATATATTGTGATATTTGTATAATCCTAAAATCTCAGCTCGGGTGGATGAAACTAGATCTAGGGTCTTCTATCTCGTTCACACGACTAGCCAATGTATGAGTCTAACCATGTGAATCTATGACCTAGAGTCAAATATGGTAGACACGATCTAATTATTGGCGAATGATGTAAGCCATTAATAGATTCAAGAGAAATGACTGATGATGTCAATGGATCTCAAGGTACTATAGTACGATTTGTATGTTGTGAATAAATGATTTGATGTCAAACAACACACAAAATCTTTCAGTCGAAGGCCATTGATATAAACTTGTCATTGAGAGCGACAAAACTTTCCATTGATGTATTCAAGCACCAAGGTACCAAGGGGTGTTTCTAAGTTGACTTCCTAGATGATGTGTTGATGTCAATAGGAAGTGACCCATCATAGGAGGGCCTTGATGTATCCCCCATCAACGACACAAAATGGGTATGATGATTGAGACAGAATGAATAGAATGATGCTAACATGGAACTAGATCTGGAAAGGAAAACATGAAATGAAAGCTTAAGAGTATTGTAGCAGATATCAATTGAATGACTTCTCTTGAACACACCGATGACACTGAATGGAGTTGGAAGCATTGACCCAAAACCAAAATGGAGGCTCTGAAAATGGTATGATAACCAAAAGACAAGCAAATTACTCAACCCAACAACCATGGAGATAAGTGGAAGAGTGTCATGTTGAAGAGAAACTGACTGCCATTAGAAAAATGGAATCCTTTCTTTTTCCAATTTTCCCAACCATACTGGTCAGTACCCCTTTATTTTTTAACAAGCTTGAGGAGGATAACATATGCTTGATCTGTAAGTTCATCCTTCAAATGAATTGCTCCAAGTATATTTAACGAAACTTGAGGAGTGGCTTGACCTTGTAATTTTCAACAAGTCCATCATTGTTTGATGTTTTAATGAGTGGATAGAAGGTAAAACTCGACATCTTTTTCATGTTTAGAGAGTTTGAAAAAGAGGCAAAAATGAAAAACTCCAGATGTTCGTTTTTGTAGGTAGTCCCTTAGGTCCGAAAAGGTAGAAAATAATACCCAAGAGAACCTCTTAGCCATGTTCCACTAAGGTATTCCTCTTTCATAGTTAGTCCATATCAGTCTAGAAAAGGGTTAAACTTATACTAAGTAGACATCTTTTCGTTTACTTTTACGAGTTCGAAAAGACAAGTGTTTGAAAATCTTTTCATATTATTGGAGTCTGAAAAGAGATGAAAGAGGACTCTGGGGGGGTTCTTTTTTCGTAGGTTTAAAGAGACAAAGAAATAAAAAAGTATACTTTGTGGTCAAAGTAACATGGTCAAAACATTATGAAAATATGCTAACAGCTATCGACCTACTCAAAAAACCACAAGAAGGATTAAACATAGCTATTTCTTAGTAAAAATGAAGCACGTCGAAGTAAAAACACAAAAAGGTGAATAAAATAATGAGAAAAAGACCATAAATGTTCAAAATGACTTGCGATTTTTACCATTTCACATTTTACCTTCAACAATGAGCTTTTGGAGCCCTTTTTCCCTTATTCTTGTGCAACTAATTGTGGCTAATCTAGGGAACCATTTCAAGTGTTGTCTCTTCCAGGTAGGAACTGTAACCTTTCTCTATCTTTCTACGGTCCATTTTTCTTCTTTCAAGCAAAAATTTTAAGGTTTTGAGGCCCTTGGGTTCATAAAAAATGCATTGGGACCCATCCTATGTCAAAAACAGCATTTCACCTAGGCAAGGGGAACACTGCAGATAGAGGTGCAACGCTCTGGTAGACACCGTTGGAGTGTGTTGGGTACATTTTCCTATGTTTTTTCTCAATTTTGCCTCAAATTTTGTCAAGTTTTTTCCATAGGAAAACACCTAATGGATCCCTTGTTGATGTTTTAGGTACCCATTAGCACAAATGACATTGATTTGGTGAGAAAGAGAACAAGAGGAACAATATTTAAATGCAGAAAATGACCTTGCTACCATCTAGGCACTCAAAAATTTTGGGTTATTGAAATTATTCTGGATTCCTGGTATGAGGCAACAAATGGAGTTTTTGAAATACATTGTTCGTTCATGGGATATTCAGGAATATGCTTTTAGGTTTGGGGAGAATATACTCGAGATATAGGTAGATGATATTTACTTTCTGACATGATTGTCAAAGCGAGGTGCCCTCGTCACTCTTCTAGGTGGAAGAAGTGGTGGTGAGACAGTGCAAGACTATATCGCTACCTATTTCAGACCTCGATCCATTCCTTCTAGGGATGGGAATATCAACATAAAGGATGTAACCCAATTACCTCTAAGAACAATCTTGTTCATTATCGTAAGATTGGCAGGTAGCTCAACACTACATGTAGCAATAAGATCTTACATGTAGTATGGGATAGAATGTCTAGAGCTGATAATATTCAAATGGAGTGAGGTGTCTTGGTAAATTTGAAGGAAAAACTTACTAAATAAAATGAGGGGAACTTGAATAAATTCTGTTATGGTGTGGTCGTAGTCTATTTTTCTCTAGAGCGGGTGCCACTACTACAACCTCAGTAGATTGTACTTGAACCCATTGATCCATGTATGAGGAGGTGTATAGACCATATGATCCGACATGCAAGCACATGAGCGATAAAATTTTCACCAGCCTTATTTGGGTGGCTACACAGACATTTCATCATCATTGATGATTATCCTTATGCAGGGATGGATTTCCATGATTATCCTGAGCTTGATTTGCCTGAAGGTGAGTAATGGGATGCTTTAAGTAAGATACTTCGACCATTAAATTTTTGAAAGTTTTACAATTTTTTTTGTGTTTCTCAATGTTCCCGAGGTTATACTATTTCATGTTTTCATGCAGACATTGGGCCTGTTCGACTAGTGGGTGCTACATATCTCTGTCACATAGAGAGACAACCATAGGAGGAGGCAGTGGGACTAGTACAAGTCATTGCAATAGGATGATATGCTCTACGAGATCAAGGTGTAGGAGAGGTCCTATCAGAGGTGGAGCACCACATGGAAGGACTAACACATGGGATTGATAAGATCATGGTCGATCAAATTCCATTGCGACTTCAATGACACACAATTGAAGTGCCTAGTTGTATTAGTTGATTATTGTGCAAGATAGCTCATGCAATGTCGTTTTATCATGAGCACCATTGATTTGTCTACTTAGATGTTTTGCATGTATTTTTTATATGGGCGATGTAGCGATATGTGTCTCGGGGCACACATTTTGTAAAACCAAACTTAATATATATATTTTTAGTGTTTCCTAGTTCCTATTCTACTTTCAATATGATGTGATGTGAATTGAAAGTTATTTACATTCTTTTCAAATGTCGATCTAAAACAAAATTATCTAGGGCTTCTTCTAATATGTTCATATCATATGAAATTGCAATTTATTTCCAGAAGATGCACTCTCAAAACCATGTGAAGGATGGCGTGATTTCTCACTGAATAGATGTTCGCAAGGCTTAGTACTACGATTTGTGAGTCAAGCATGATGACTATATGGAGGATACCATGTGAAATATTATCAGATGGTAGCTCAAACACTGCGCTATAATTAGTGATGTTGTTAGTTGAGCGATCAATGCAAATCCCTTGCATACTCACTAGCTCACCATTTAGAGAAAAGATAACCCACACTACGGAGGATAGGTTGTTGTCGATCTAACCCAAGAATATTATAGATCTAATATGAAAATATAAGATAATGCAAATAAACCCAGAAATGATATGAATGATTCTTTATTGATATCAAACCCTTAAGGTAGGGCAACACCATACATTCACTCCTTAAGGAAGGAGAATACTCCACAAGCCATATGCTTGTTCATACAAGAATACTTCTCTCCATGTCTCTCCATGTGGAGTCTCTAGCCTCTATATAGGCCTCATACATACAATACCATGCATCATTACCATGGTTTACTCATACCATCAACTAATACCATGGGCCCATTACATTATTATTAACTACTTGTGGTCCCTTACATGACATGGGTTAACCACCTTATTTATTACTATGGCCCATCCCATTATTACAATATTACCTTGGGTACCTCCCTCGGTACCCCATATTACCCCCCTAGGTACATAACATTCCACCCCCCTTAGCATGTTTCGTCCCCGAAACATGAGAAGAACACAAATAATAAGATCTACTCAAAAGAGTAGTCCACTAATACCAAGCACATGCATCTAGCCATCCAAGAGAAAGGTGAACCCTCGATCTCGCTCGTGCCTCGCTCGCTTGAGATGGAAGTTGACCGTGGTAGCTCTTCTGTGTTGAGGTGTAGTAGGTGGATTGTCTCTCCTTTGTATCCGTCATGTGACTACTTGGTTTCCATCTTGATGGTTGTCTTGCGGGGTGATGTGGGTGATGATATGTTGAAGTTTTAACCCACAGTGTCTTTTTCTTTAATTCACCCTGCTGAGGTGCCTGTTGTGGTGTCTTCTTTTCCAATATGACTTCAACCACTGAGTCCTCCTCTGATGTATCATCACCTGTAACCTTTCCTTCTGCAGCCTCTGTTTGTGTTTGATTGTCGATCATCAACTGCTCATCATCTGATATGTCAGTGCCTTGAACATCTTCTGCTTCAGCCTCCATGTGCTCTACCTGTTTATGGATGGAAATATCATGTAATGTAATTTTCTTCTTTTTATACCATAGCTTCAGGAATTTCTTTTGTACATTAATATTGATAGTACCCAAGGATTCCGTCTAAGGATATCCCAAAACAACATCCATATTATCCATCTTTGAAGCATGAAAATCACCATGCAACACATATTTATCCATAGAAATCTTCAAATCCTTGTACACTTGAACATCCTCATTAGTCAACCTGTGTATGTTCAATTTTGCTGGGACTTGCAATGTTTTGCCAAATAACACTATAAAATTATGTTTACAACTAGGATTGATAGAAACAATGATCTTCTCTTTCTGAAGCAATCCATGAATCTGTAATAAGGATATACCAGTAGGAATTAACCCCTTATGTGTCTCATTCTCCTTTTTCCTAGCCCGAGACCATTTGTCTAAAAAGACTCATTCAAATTCTACATCTGAAAGTTTGGTCAACTGCTTGTGGTCAAGTGAGAACCACCATTTGGCAGCCTCATCTTTTAAATTAAAACACACTGAATCCCTCCAACGTGTCCCAAATATACTCTTTTTTTTTTTTTTCCTTTATGATTTTTTCAATAGTCATACCATTATCATTCCCTGTAAAAAATGCCTTGCTAGAATCCATGAATGATTTGGAAAAAAAATTCACTTACTTGGCGAAAATTTGAAAATGTTACAGTTTCGTCAATATTGCTCAGAATCTATATTATGACCTATTTTTAGAAATGGAACAATCATTCTGCATCTACCCATGTGATAGAAATCCCGATCCAGGCACTGGAATTCCAGATCTGCGCTACTACTCTCCCGCCGTTACCCAAAATTTATGAAAAAACGCTGATTTTAAAGCAGCGATATCTCCCTCATTCGGACTCCGATTCAACTGATTTTTTTTTTTGAATTTGAGTATTTTTCCACAAAGAATCCAGATCTAAAATTAGATTTTGCAGATCTTGCACCAGGACGTCCAGATCTGCGCCGCAAACTCGCTGCCCTGAAAAATTATCTGCAACCCCACTAATTTTTAGATCAGCGATAGCTCCTTCATCCAGACTCTGATTCGACCGATTTTTTTTTCTTTCTGAAATCGGCTATTTTTTCACAAAGAATATAGATATGCAATTAGATTTTGCAGATCTTGCACCAAAATGTACAGATCTGATCTGCAACTCGCCGCCCCTGAAATCCTGCAAAAATGAAAAAATTATCCACTTTTGTGCCCAAGAAAGTGCTCTGATACCACTTGTTGTAGATCTAACCCAGGAATATTATAGATCTGATATCAAAATATAAGACAATGCAAATAAACCTAGAAATAGAAATAAACCCAAGAATAACAAGATCTGAATAGATAGAAATGCTTATTTATTATCAAACCCTTAAGGTAGGGCAACACCATACATTCACTCCTAAAGGAAGGAGAATACTCCATAAGCCATATGCATGTTCATACAAGTATACTTCTCTTCATATCCCTCCATGTGGAGTCTCTAGCCTCTATATAGGCCTCATACATACAATACCATGCGTCATTACCATGGTTTCCTCATACCATCAACTAATACCATGGGCCCCTTACATTATTATTAACTACTTGTGGTCCCTTACATGACATGGGTTAACCACCTTATTTATTACTATGGCCCATCCCATTATTACATTATTACCTTGGGTACCTCCCTCGATACCCCATATTACCCCCCCTAGGTATATAACAGAGATAAGGCGTAGCGGGATGACGTGGAAGTCGTAGAAAGGGGGTCCCTCTTGATTTCATGAGCATGTAAGGAAGATCATCATGGTTTCATTGGAAACCAAAACCTACTTCTAAAGGGTGCCATGGCGGGCTTGGAGAATGGACTTGACCTAATTAGAGTGAACATGAGTTGTTGATTTAATGATGGGAGGGTTTAGCAAAACACCCTTTCTGACACCCCTACCCTTTTTAACCTATGGGCATGTTGACCTGACAAAGGTTCATTAATAGGGAGAGTGAGTGATTTGGATTGTTGGATCAACATTGGAGTTAATGGTCTTAGTGGATAGAACGTTGACAAACATCACTAGAGATATTACAGTAGAGGTGCTTTATGAAACCCCCCCTAGGGATGTAATGATAGGTAGAGGAGATGGGGGGTGCAATTAATAATAGCCATCGTATGGGCAAAGGTATTGTGGTCCATCCAATGGAGCCTTGGAACCCATATCTAGAACCCTAATTACGATGGGGTGATTACCTATTAGCGAGTGAGCACATTGCTCGCTCAATCGTACACAGACCATCAATGTCCCCACTCAAAATGTGGTCATTTGATACATTGGTGGACAGTGGTGGGGCCACTAGGGAAGTACAACGGGGTGAGTGTGTGTATGTGTGTGTGTGTGTGTGTGTGTGTATATATATAACTATAACTAAAATTAATGAATAACAATAATATTTAAATAGTAAGGACAAGAAAATGAACTAATCCCATTTATTTAACAGACATAAGGGGAATTAGGTTATCAAGTAGCAGCCATCACATTGGGGCAGTTGGGGTGGTTTATTACACAACCTATTCATACTAACATACCTTCAACAAAAATTACTTGGTTACATACCTCCATACTCTGCATAAACGATGTGGCAACACATTATAGACTTGACATAAATGATGTGGCAATTGACCTACAGACTTGACATTACTCATATGAACAAAATAATTCCATCATGGTTATAATGCCTTTGAGCTCAGTGTATATGACATGGAAATATGAACATACCTTTGGGTGTTTAACTTTGCAAAACTAGAACAAATACTTTCGAAACTCATACTCTTTCATAGACATGTCTCTTTGTTAATTCTTTCGAATTGATTGTTTATCTTGGAATGAATGAGGTGCCCATATATATATATATATATATATATATATAAAGTGAGTGGTCTTGGAGATGGTCCAACCAACCATGGGATATGTCGACTTGGGGCTTATAATTAGGAATTTAACAATTATATGATAGATGGGGCCTACCATGTGACTGTTCTTGAACTTTCCATATGACCATGTGACTACCCCATATGACCCATGGGTCATTGGTCCTTTGCATGATGACATCATCATGCCAAATGGCAGCCTATGAGTTGTGTCATATGTCACCTATGGGCTCTCTACCAATCCAAATTTTCGTTTATCTCTGACACATGGTAGCCCCTATGGTGCCATGTTAGCCTACTAACTTTATCTTGTTCATGTGTGATGCTAATTGCGAAGCTATGCCATGTGTCATTCATCAATAGTTCCATGTCATCGTAAAAAAAAATATTGTCATGTTTCATCATCTAATTGGTCTGATGGGAGTGATTAAGTTGTGTGTGTCTTCATCATCATCTGTCTATTAAACTATTGGAAGTGCCATTGATTGGCCCAAGAAATGCACACCAGTTAATGGTATTAAATAGTGTGTAAATATGTACGTTTGAGGTTGTTGATATCTTTGTTCAATGGTGGATATACTCTAAACATGCACATTGGTTAACAAATTCAATATTTGGGTTTTTCTCCTAAATTTTATTCCCTCAATTAATGTTGGAACTTCAAATGGGCGTAACTTCTCACTCGGGAGGCATTTTCCTGAGCAGGATATACTGATGGAAAAGTATCGATGATACCTACACAACCATGTTATTTTTAGGGTATCTAGGACATCATAAATACATCAAAATATAAAATAACTTCAATTACCCTTAGCTTCTCTTGATGAGAACTTGTAAGAGATCCAATGGTTATATTGTTTTCCTATAGATTTTTGTTGCTTATTTGGTCACCATAGATGGTGTTATTTCTGCCTCATACATATATTTTGACATCAATATAATTTTTTCATCAATGAAGACACTATGTACAACAATCTACCCCTTTGTCATTGAAGAAAACACCATTGGACATTGATGGTCATTGATGTCATCTAATCCCAAAATCCCCCTTTGTAAATTCCTTCCTTGGTCAATGTTAGTGTCTACATCATATTAATTTCTACAATCTCTTCCCTTTTAACATTAATGGAAAAGGATCATTGATATCTCTTGAATACTACCACACTGAAGATCCTACGTAAGTGTGTGTCCATATCCTATTCCTAGATGATCCTGTGGAATTGATTGAATCATGCTTCCTTCTTGTTATTATGTTATTATTCCAATAGAGTCTCCCCATAATACCATGCTTTTCTTTCTGCTCATAATTTTTCCTATACTCCCCCTAAGATCATGCTTTCATTACTGCACTGTAAAGTCTCCCCCTAAGACCAGGCTTCCATTACCCATAGTACCTGTCATTGTTTCTTATTGAAACATGATGTCTTCACTTTCTTTACTTCTGAGATATCATTAGTAAATTATACAAGTGTCATTATCTTAGATACCTATAGATCAAAAATGCATACTACCAATGATCCATATTGGATCATTATATTTTTTTCCATCTATTTCGATCCTTTCAAACTGGAAAAAATGGAGGAATCAACTCATGGGATTGTTTTTACGAGCGGGACCCAATTTCGCAAAACACAGTCTGAAACATTTTGGGAGAATTTTGAGGCATCAAATGACATTATTTGGGGATAAAATTTTTTTGATTTAGTGAAACACCATATTTTCTTATTCTACATACATATACCTTTCCAACGACGCATGAATCATGTCAATCACAGTTCGTATGCAAAAGTTATGCAACGTAGAAGTTAACCTTCTTGTTTTCACCACCATAATTTGAGAGGATGCCATGTAAGCCCCCATTATTCATGGAAAAGGGGTTAGACACATGATTATGATGTATAATACTCTATAATATTACATATTATAACTCTAGTTAAAATGTGAGGTAGTAGAATTGAACCACTAGTAGACTATTGGGCTATGTCATAATTGAGCCACTAGGAGGAAAAGGGGTTCGATTCCTTTGACTGCATTTGTTCCATAGTTGAGCAAAAATAACCAAGAGGGATAGGAGGTAGGGAACAATAAGAGGATTTAAGAACTATAGTAGCCCATGGTCTTGTTTTCGTTGCTAAAACACCTGCCAAAATTTTGGCCTACACTCAATTTTAGAGCCTTCCTTGGTCTTGTACATTGTCATTACAAACATTGAAACTCATTCCATGTGTTTTCTTGATGAGTTTTTGTCCCCTTTGCAAGATAGAAAAAATGTCATATTTTCACATGTTAGCCATCAAAAAATGTGTTTAATCCTATTTTGGTGGTTTCAAGAGGTCATCTTTGTGTAAATGAGTTGTTCTAACCATGTAAACATTTGTCACACTCATTCCAAACTTTCAAGCACTGTCACACAAGTGTCATCACGATCATTGCAAAGTGTATATTTGGTGTCACACTTGTCATAACTCATCGTAAAGCTATCAAACTAAGGGAAATGCATTATTTGTGTGTCCTCGTGATCTATGTTGTTGTGTCATCAAGTATTATAAGTGTGTGATCACAGTCAAAGTCTTATCACTATTCACATCAATCTCACCGATCTCGAACTTAGCCATTTTTTGAAAAGATTCCCAACCAAGAAACCTAGCTTCACCTAACCTCCCTGAGCTGTGCATTCCGTAGTCTCAGTCCTTTAGCTATGACCTTTCCTCTTAACACTACACAATGTGCAGTTTTAGTGCTCAAGCCTCGACCCTGACTCCCAGAATTGCGCAATCCATTTTCCCAGCCTGGCCTCAAGCAAACATTGTGTAGTCTCTAGCCTCAAGTTCATCCCTTGGGCCCCTAAGCTATGCAATGGCCCAATCTCCTCTATCTCCCTGAACTATGCAGTGCTCATCCCCTCAACCCATCACCCTGACTCCCATAATTATGCAGTTTTCTTCCTCAACCTAGCCTGGATTGCACACTATGCAGTCTCAGAGCTCAAGATTTACCCCTGACTGCTTGAAATGTGCAACTACGTGGTCACTGAGTCCTTCTCCCAACTTGTTCCCTAGTTCTGTCTCAGACAATGGATCAATATGCACTATCTTAGACTAGGATTTTTTTGAGTTGATGTCATCTCGTCATGAGTGAATTGCAGATACATGTATATTATCATAACATGGAGGGATTATGAAGAAGGAGATGAATGAAAAAAACATGTTGAAAGACATCTTTGTAGTTGAACATGCAAGCTAATCAACCAAAAGAGAGAAAAGGGACACTAGTTTTCAATCACAACTCAATACTTGAGATCATTGAACACTCCTTATCACCAAGACATGCAGAGGAGGAAAGAAAAGAATTCTCAAGAAGACACCCAAAACACAACAACAATAGTGGCTTCACATTGCCACATCATCAAGAAATCTATGTCAGCAGTGTCATTTCATGTCATGTCATGAGTTTTCACATCCCACACCATTATGATGGATTATGTTATTCTTGTATTGTAAAGTGAAAGTCCAAATGAAATGTATGGATTATGAAGAGTCATGTAAAGTTGAAAATTCATAGAAGTCAAAAATTCATGAGGGTATATGAAGAGTCACAAGGAAGGTGAAGCATCATGTCCTCATTGGTATACATACACCCTCATTGTAAGAGCAAGGGACTTTTCACCTTGGCTCCTCCCGCAAGGCATTAGAGAGATAAGATAGTCCTTTTGAGGAGCAAGGAGTGGCTCCAATGCTCCACTATTGGAGTTAGTTATGTTCATTTCATACATGTGTCTTAGAACTTTTACTTGATATAATAAGTGTTGGCTTATTGGGCCCTGACCCAGGTTAGGAAGAGTTGTTAGCAAAACAAATCCCGCAACTACCAGCCCTTTCAGCAATAGTCTGTGGAGCATGGACTGAGGTCTCACCTGAGGTAGTAGGGGAGGGTGCTGGAACCAAGTTTTTGCACCCTGGGGATGTCTTGATGTAGTCTGGAGGGGTTGCGCACCATTCTATGGCCTAGCGCCACTCTGTACTACTATCGGACTTCTGCATAGATCCACGCATGATTACTTTCTTATTAAGGAGATTATTACAGATCTAATCTTCTTTTTATAGTCTTCAAGAAACTATTTAACAATAAAACCCAGTACGCTCAATCATAAAAAGATATAACTCATATAATGGATGCATAAACTAGAATATAGTAAATCCACGATATTTCAGAAACCAACTTATCTTTATTAATATCTTCCATAAATACAACCAGATCCACCCTGCGCACTCAGTTGCAGGGTTCCACGCACATAGCTATAGACTCTACCAAGCCTCTGCACACACCATTACAGAGCCTCTATCTATCTACCAACACCTTGACTCAGCCTTATAGATGCAGAACTTGTTCTCAGATCCAACCTTAGAACAAGAACTACCTTCTACCCTTAGAGCCTCACTCTATTTATATATTCCCATGGTCTGTGGACCATGGGAAGACTGACCTACTTCCTATTATTCTATATTATTTTTGGGCGGACAACCCCTTCACTTGAGCTATTAAATTTTGCGCTCCACGTATTTAAGATATTTACAATAATATTTCCCAAACTTCTGGGCTTTAAGCCCCAAAACTATTACGTGGGGCCTCCGCTACCCAACAGGCCCCCAACACAATCATTGTGACTCATCCCAAGTCACTCATCGGTGCGACGATACGCACTGCCTAGGCTTTGCTATGCACCATCCCTATGAATGACACACTTCGTGTTGTTGCTCCCTCTTTGTCTCCTACAACTCTTCTGCTAACTCCTGCTCCATTGCCTTCACTAATTTGTGCAACTAATGATGCTCATTCTACTTTGCTTGGTTAACACATAGCACCCCGTCATAGGATTTTAGCTCTAGCTGGGGTACCGCGTATGAGAATTATTCGTGCCAACGCAACAAGTCTCCAATTTCTGGTCGCCTATACAAACTGCCTTCTGTAGCCTGTGTTGCAATTTTGCAAGACACTTGTTGCTATCCGCGAGATACCACTCTGCAAGGTGCATTAGAGATGAACTATTAACTGAAATTCCGAACTTTGTCTCCATACTTACAGTCTTTTCCTTATCTTTTATGGTTCGCCGGCCAACCCATAGGTTAGACGATAGCATCCAGACCAGTTATGCTTCGTGTCTAAGAATTTTCGGCATATCCCCTATCATTGGTGCTGAACTCTACGTAGTGCTGGCAACTGTACTATCCCGAAAGTCCTGCATCTCCATTGGCCATATCACAACCCTTAGGCTTACTCCATGAGCGTAAACAATGAACAATTCCATATCGGTAGGAAGACACACTGGCTTACTTTCCTCACAATCACAGATTTCTCGGCGAATGCCCCAATGTGATTTATAAGCATTTTGAAATTCAAATTCATTGGTTTCCTCCCTTTCTGGTGCTGTAACGTTAAGCCTGTGGTAGATCGTTCTAGATCTGGCTCGTACCGCATCTCTTAATTGCCCGCCGCTTGCCCCCTTTTGCCATAACTCAGACATCTTGTCATGAATAGTGTCAACAACGGTCACCTTTCTGCTTGTCCACACAGCAACGTAACACCTTCTGCGCAACTGCGACCCTATACCAATTCTATATGCCCCTTGATTGTCGCACAACTTCCCCACAGACTGCTTTTACGCCCTGCACTCTCTTTCAAATGCCTGGAGTGGTGAGACTATCCTTCAGGCAGTTAGTCATGCAGTCAACCCACTCGTGTAGAGCTTTAGGCGACTGCCATTTACTCTGCCGGGGAAAGGTTCTCCATTCAGCTTGGCAAGATGGACCGTGCCCCCATTTGTGACTGCTTGTACTACATAGGGTCCCAACCAATGCATTCGGAGCTTTTTGGGGAATTTCTTGAACTTGTTTTCATAGAGTAATGCTAGATCATTTTATTTGAACATGCGCATCTTGATATGGCGATCATGCCAAGATTTTTCTCGCTGCTTCTATACGTGCTGATGGAATCCTGCCAAAAATTTTTCCTCCTCAAGTTCTTCCAGTTGCACGATCCTCTCTTCCAAAGTTGCGTGGTCTGCCATGCCTATTTTTGCTGCTATTTGCAAACTGGGTACAATGTACTCGATTGGCATGATAGTTTCCTTTCCATAGATTGACTGGAAAGGTGTCTGACTCGTCGAATTTTTGCACATTGTTCAATATGCCCAGAGGATATTGGGTATGCGCAAATCCCAATGTTCCATTATGCATTACATACCTTTGTCAACACAGTCTCTAAGATCTTGGTGAAAGCTTCAATGGTTCTGTTTGCCTGCAGATGGTACAGTGTGCTTTGTTGATGATATATCTGGAACTCCTCAATGAGCGCGCTGATAGTCTCATTTAGGAAATGCATTCTATGGTCACTCATTAGGATTTTTGGACATCTAAACCATGTTAACACATTCTTGAACAAGCATTTCACAGTTGTAGTGACCGTGCAGTCTTTAACCGGTTGTGCTTCTACCCATCGGGTCAAGTACTCTATTGCGATGATGATATAGCGCACCCCCGTCTTTCCTGGAGGTGTGATAGGCCCCACAAAATTGAGTACCCATTTCGCGAACGATTACAGTGTCATCTATAGCTTAAGCGGAATTTCATCCCTCCACGAAGGTTTCCTAGTATGTTGACATACGTCGCAAGCCCAACAGTACGCTTTGGAGTCTTGATATAGAGTTGGCCACCATAGTCCTGTGTGAAGAATCTTTTGTGTTGTGACGTGTCCTGCATAATGTCCTCCTACAACCCCCCCCGTTTGCTTCAACAAGGATCTACCCTCGCTAAAATTCCATTACATATCTGCATAATATTTCATCGTTGCCCATTTTGTAGAGGTGCCCTACAATGACAGTAAAGTCTGCTGCGCATTTCACTAGTTCTTTCTTCTGCTGAAATGAATACCCCTACGGCATAGCTCCTATGGTTAAGAAATGGATGATATCCTCAAAGTGGCCATCTGTGATGTGCATTGCATAGAGTTGTGCATTAGGTAGCCCGTCCTCTAAGTTTGTAGGCTCTTCCCCATTCTCAATTCAGGACAGGTGATATGGGCCTGTGTTCAGACATCCTGGCTTTACGATGACTTCAAAATCATATTCCTGAAATAATAACAACCATCTAAAAAAGCGCCTCCCTAACACAGGCTTATTCACTAGGTATTTTAGCGCAGATTGATCAGTATACATCTTAAAATGTCCTCTGAGTAGGTAGTGGCGGCATTTCTAGAGCATGTATACCATTGCCAATCCCTCATGCTCTATAGTGGAGTAGTTCTTCCCAGCTTTGGACAATCGTCGACTTGCGAACGCAAGCGGGTGATCAATTCATTTCACTCCTTCCTATGTGAGTACCGTGCCTAACGCGATACACGACGCATCAACATGCACATGAAATTTGGTGTCCCATTTTGGAAAGAACAAGATAGGAGCTGATGCCATCTTTTCCTTGAGCATTTGCAGACTTTTGTTGCATTCCTCATTCCAGCAATAAGTAGCGTCCTTTTTCAATAATTGTTCTATTGGTGTTGTGATGCAGCTCTTGATGAACTTTCGATAGTAACCAGTGTGTCCTAGTGTGGCGCGTAGCTACGTGACACTTCGCGGTGCTTGCAAATTGAGTATGATAGCAATATTTGTCGGGTCCACCATGAGGCCTTGCCTACAGACCACATGGTCGAGCAAGTTCCCAAAGGGGACAAGGAAAGTACACTTCTTTAGATTTAGCACAATCTGGTGTCGTCGGCACGTATCCAACATTAACCATAAGCTCGTGATATGTTTCTTAACTAGCCCAAATACGGTCCAATAATCAAGATCTACTTCCAAGAGCTTGTGTATAAATTCCTTGAATGCAGCTGCCACGACGCATGAGAATATCGTCGGTGCATTCTTTAGTCCAAAGGGCATCACTATGTATTGAAAACATCCCCATTCGGTTGCGAAGGTAATTTTACTCATGTCTTCTGGCGCAATCTTGATCTGATGGTACCCTGAGAAACCATCCGTGAAGGAGTAAGCTTCCTGTCCACCCACATTTTCCAGTTCTTCATCTGTAAATGGCATCAGGAATGGATCGTTAACACATGCATCATTGAGCTTCCTGAGATCCACACAGATGCAAATTTCTCCCTTCTATTTTTTCTCCTGTACAACCATAGAACTTACTCAGTCAGATTCCTCCATTGGTTCAATTATTCCTGCTACAAAGTCCAACTCTTCACAGACCTTTGCTTTATATTTTGGATTCAACTGGTAAAGTTGCTACTTGACTGGCTTTGCGTCTAGCTTTAGAGTTATCTTCATCGTTCCTAGGTCGCTGAGGATCCCTTTTAGCTCTATGATTTTGGTCGGGAATAAATCTTGATATTCTTGCAATAACTCGACGACCTTCTCCACTGTGGCATCATCCCAATAGTCCCCAAGTGTTTCATACTTCGGCTCCTCCTCCGTACCAATGTTCACTTGTTTTGTTTTCAGCGACGCGATGATGTCTGGGTCCTCGATTGTGGATCTGTGAACCTTGCGACTCCCCTCTGTTTCTGAAATATTGATATTTTTGTGGTCATCCTCATCATCTTATATCTGCATGTTGTAACATTCTAGGGATTGGCTCAACTGACACGACCAATCTGGCTACACTATTTCTTTTGGTTCTGGTGGTATCTTGAAAATGGCGACCTTCACAACTTGCAATGCATCATTAATAGTGTCCATCCATTGGTCCTCAAATAAGAATGTCAATAAAAACCCTTTGTGCAAGATATCCCATTTTCCTGTACTATGTCGGAGTTCTGTTTTGGTGTACCAGTTCCTTGGGATGACAACCAGGGTATGATAAAATAAGTGTACCCACTCCAGTTGAGGCTCTTACCCATAGTCCTGGGTCCATCTAGTAAGGTGCATGTGTGAGTCATCATGCCCATCATACTTTTCAGTTATTCATAATTCTGGCTTACCAAACCTTATCTGCATCATCCACCTGCAATCGTGCCAGTCTTCAAAGGTTCCTTCATGTGTTCCCCACCAATGTGTAGGCGTCCCGCGCAGTGCCCATTTTAACGTATCGAACCATTGGTGCACTGGTACCATGCTTTCAAACATGGTCAGGAATTCATCCACCGCGGTGAGCCCATCATACATCGACAATTCGCGATCTTGAGCTCTTACACAATACAATGACCTAGTCATCATATTGCAGTTTAACGTTGTTACTTCGTTCAGCCAATTATGCCACCGCTCATCTTCTTCATTTGAATCTGCAGTGCTGGACTCTGCATGCTCCCACGATGTTCTTCCTTCTGTGGTTGGATTGACCCAATCTTGATTACGTGCAGTGATATTGTAGATACAATCCAGTTCATCATCACTTCCTTCGTTGTGCACGAGTTTAGTGTAATGCAGTCCTTCATCGGGATCTAGCGGAATGACTACGCGAAGTGACTTATTCTCAAATATCATTTTCCACTTCTTTAAATTAATGACCCCATTCATATCTGTTGCCCAGTCTATCCCTAACAATGTAGGGTATAGGCTACTTTCATCCACAATTTCTATTACCTCAAAGTTCGTTTGTGTGCTCACGCATTCTACATCTACAATAATTCCTTGCAATCTTCCCATGGGTAGGATCTTTTGTTGGTTTGCCATCCGCAATTGAATAGGAGACCATTACAGTGTGGGCTTGCCCATGCGCTCCCAAGTCTATTTAGGTAGCACGTTTGCATCCGAGCCTAAGTCTAGAATGATCTGCTCCATATCATAGTCGCCAATTTGCACCATTAATCACATTTCCCGTCCAGTACGCGAAGCTTGTTTCCCCAATTTTTGGACCATTCGAGGTTCACTCGATCCCATGCACCTAGTTATTAATTCTTGTAAGCCTTTAACTGCCCTATTGTCACGAAGCAATTTCGTGCATGTCTCTAAAAAGGTAGTTAGCATTGAGGGATCCCATTCGAGCTCGGTTTGATCCCTACTACCTGGGGTAGAGACCTCCACAGAGCTCTTCCTAGCTTCCAGACATGTCTCCTTGCGAACCCCTATGTCTTCCTTGGTTAGTTTCCCTTTATCCTCCCTTGTGGCCAGGCCACTTTTGAGCATCATGTTCACGTTGGGATCTTCTTCGCGTGATTCAGACCTCACCATTTGGACATTCTGTGTTGTCATAGGTTGAACTACCCTTTTCTCACGGATCTGCGCTATCAAGGTGGGGCAATCTATCATTTCATGATTGAACTGCTCGTAGTAGGGGCACGATATTCTGGTTGGATTGGTACAATCTCGCGCGTAGTGCCCTAGTCCTCGGCAGTTGTAAAAGATGACCTGCCTGTGGCCCCTTCCTGGCCCCATTCCTCCCCATCCTCGTCCTCGCCCCTAGAACCCACCACGTACTATTGCCACAACTGGATCCTGACCTTACGCCTTGGTCTGCATCCTGTAGGCCGGTGTTCGATCCATAAATAATTCATAACTATGGTAGTCTCATTCATCGTGGCCCACCAATCTGCAAAAATTGCAAAATAGCTGCTGGGGGGTCTGGGTAAACTTTTGCAGTAAGTGGCAGTTGTTAGTGTTTTGCTTTCCTCCCACCTGACAAATTGTGCACCAGAGCGAGGGCGATGTGCTTGGCCCCACTTGTGCCTCTGGTCGCAACGGCATTGGTCCCCTTGCCATTAAGTAGTTTGTAAATATCGGACAATGGTCCTTACCGTGGCCTTGGCCTTTGCACTTTATGCACCACATCTCCTCGCGTACTTCCAGCCTAGGCGCCTTCTCCTGTTTCAGACTCTACATTTCCAAACATAAATTTTTTATTTTACACGTGGATCTGTTGAACTCCCAAACTGGGATCCTGTATTGGAGTCTCATGCAGCCTCATTGTTGTCTCTAATGCTTCAGCTTGGGTTGAGATATTTTGTTGTGATAGTGTCATCCTCAGGTGTGGTGTCAAAGACACCAAAAACCACGTGCAGTGTTGCGCATCTGTCAGTGTCATGTTAGCCTCTCAGATCATACTTTTCAGTCTCTGATCCAAATCCCAAGGGGTTTCTCTTGGCAGCATCACAATCTCCTTGAATCTTATAATCAACTGTGTTTCTGATTTCGGTTGACTAAACTCCTTCTTTAGCACATCCTGGATCTCTTCTATTATGACATTGGGGTAATCGCTACAGTGCTTAATATACCAAGTCAATGCATGATCTTGTAGTGCACTCACAAGGGTAGCCTTTTTAATAGTATCGTCCGTAACTCCGTGTGCTTCCCATATCGCTCTTACTACGGACCAAAATTGTTCTTGATCTTCACTTCCTACTCCCTTGAACACAAACAACTTAATTGCGTTCACCATGCTAAAATTTTGGTTTGTACGTAGGTGTGCTAAGGCCACCTATGAACTCATATCACTTCTGATCCACTTAATCTTCAACCTTTTTTTTGTAGGTTTCCAAACTACCGACATTAAACACTCCTTAGGCAGATCCTGGTCCCAGCAACGGAACCATTTGTTGGCTTATTGGGCCCTAACCCAAGTTCGGAAGAGTTGTTAGCCAAACAAATCCCGCAGCTACTAGCCCTTTTAAGAATAGTCCGCGGAGCGCCGACTGAGGGATCACTCGAGGTAGAAGGGGAGGGTGCTAGAACCAGGTTTCCACACCCTGGGGATGTCTTGATGTAGTCTAGAGGGGTCGCGCACCATTCTGTGGCCTCGTGCCACTCTGTACTACTATCAGACTTCTGCGCAGGAGTACTTTCTTATTAGGGAGATTATTACAAATTTTATCTTCTTGTTATAGTCTTTAAGCAACCATTTAATAATAAAACCTAGAACTTGCAATCATAAAATGATATAACTCATATAATGGATGCATAAACCAAAATACAGTAAATATACGATATTTTAGAAACCAACTTATCTTTATTAATATCTTCTGTTAATACAACCAGATATACCCTACGCACTCAGCTACAAGGGTCCACGCACATAGCTGTGGACTCTACCAGGTCTCTGCGCACACAGTTGCAGAGCCTCTATCTATCTACCAACACCTTGACTCAACCTTACAGACGCAAAACTCTGACTACTTTCACCAACCCATAATACATCAGATCCAACCTTAGAACAAGAACTACCTTCTATTCTTATAGGCTTTCTCTATTTATACATTCCCATGGTCCGTGGACCATGGGCAGATCGACCTACTTCCTATTATTCTATATTATTTTTGGGCAGACAACCCCTTTACTTGACCTATTACATTTTGCACTCCGCGTATTTCGAAGATTTACAATATTATTTCCCAAACTTCTAGGCTTTAAGCCCCAAAACCGTTACGTAGGGCCTCTGCTACCCAACAAGAAGCCTTATGGGCCAACACATTCTTCATGCATGGATGATGGATATTTGTAAGGCTATTCTATGAATGTTTGTAATTCATGTTCACTTTCATTTGGGATAAAGTAGTTTAACTATTTCAATTATTTTGGTACTTATCATATTGAGAATGTGTTGTAATTTCTATTATTGTTGTCACATCCTCGTGGCCTATTCTGTTGGATATTAGACAGATCTTCCTTGTGACATTGGTTGTAATTCCCATCGCATCTTTGTGGACTATTCTACTTGATGTTGTATGCATCCTTCTTGCTCATGTGTGTCTCTACTATGGTGGTACTACTACCTCTCCCTTAGAGGCTCAACCTCTCTCTTAGAGGCTTACTTTTCCTCCCCTTTGCAATGAAAGAAATTTGACACACATACAATCAAAGACTCACCAGGCACACCCCCTTGCTTTTCAAAGGCGCATTTTCACTCCTCTCTCTTGATGACAGTTAGAGCCAAGGCATATCTTTAAGATAACTGGAAACCATGCCATACTCTGAATGGGGCTCCTATCCCAAATGTGTGAGGCCTAATTGGAACTACATATAGGGGAGACCCCTTGAATGTTTCCGGATCTAGCACCGTCAACAGGTCCATAGGCCATACTTCTTTGTACTCACAACCATATTTCCATTTAGAGAAAGAGAGTGGAGCGACCTCACCTTCTAGCTGGATTTTTCTCCTAAAAGGGTTTCCCAGGTCATATCATGTGTTAAATGTGTTTGTGATATTTTATTTTTCCATTTTCTCTTTCTACATAATTTTAATTGACATGCATGCACTATTAACAGTAATTCTATAGATCGAGAAATATAATAAAATTGTAATAGTGTATAATTTCATATTTTAAATATAATTTTATCAGATATGTTGTGACGAACTGTCTAGTGGGATATCCATGGAAATTTATGGATCATATTGGTATCAGAGTATGTTTATTAGGTGTGCCATGGAGATTTGCAGAATATTTAGATTGGTTGGGCCAAAAGTCATAAAACCATAATCATAGCCAATGAATCTATGAATAACCCTTTTGATCCCATAGAGGATAAGTTTTTGTGGCTGAAACAACAATTCACATATATAAATTGTAATGTAAAACTCCTCATGGTATCCCTAAGCAATAATATTTGGATATTTTGAGAAGATGGGGGTTCAAATGAAAAATAAAAATCAGAAGGTGGATCAGGAGATCAGGAAGAAACAAAGAACTAGCCAAAGAAAGAACCCAGAAAATATCAACCCAATTTGAGTGTCATGAATCAATCACAACCCTTTTTCAAAATGGAATCGAAGGTCAATATCAAGCCATACCATGGTGAGATGGATTCTTTGAATATGAATCACTAGTTGTAGCAACTAGAAGTATATTTCAATGTCCATCAAATCGAGGAAGAAAAAATATTTCATTTGCATGACTAAAATTAGAGGGCCATGCCTTGACATGGTAGGAGAGCCACATGGAGACCCTGAGGTTGGATGAGGAGCCTCCAATTTATATGTGGGAGGAATTTAAAAACCTCATTAATTTATAGTTTACTTTATGGGGTATGTAGAGGACCAGTGGATCTGGTTGCACTAATTCACAAAAAATCTAGGATAAAGCATGCAAGAGTATACCACAATGTTAAAAAATATGGCCATAATGTTGGGCACCCCCCCCAAACAAACAAGATGTACTCCTTCGGTATTTCGGGGGTTTACACCTCGATATGCAAGAGTAAGTGATTGTGTTTAAGCCCAAATCAATGGATGAGGCTTATTTACAAGAACAATACCTGGAGAACATAGGCCTGAAGAAAGAACAATCAAGTGGATCGAAGTAGAAGGAGCAACATGTTATAGATCTGATCTAAAAATATATGAGAACACCAATATACCCAAAAATAATAAGATTGAAGTATATAGAAATGTTTCTTTATTGATCAAACCCTTAAGGTAGGGCAACACCATACATTCACTCATTAACGAAGGAGAACACTCTACAAGCCATATGTTTTTTCATACAATATTCCTTGACATCTCTCAATGCGGAGTCTCTAGCCTCTATATAGGCCTCATACATACAATATCATGGATCATTACCATGGTTCTCTTAATACCATCTATCTAACACCATTGGCTTATTACATTATTGCTAACTACTTGTGGTCCCTTACATGATATGGTTTAACAACTTTATTTATTACTATGGCCCATCCCATTATTACATTATTCCCTTGGGTACCTCCCTTTGTACCCCATATTATCCCCCTTAGGTATACTGCATTCCACCCCCCTTAACATGTTTTGTCCCCGAAACATATGAAGAACACAAATAATAAGATCTACTCAAAAGAGCAATCCACTGGTACCATGCACGTGCATCTAGCCATCCAAGAGAAAGATGAACCCTCGATCCATCTAGTGCCTCACTCGCTTGAGATAAAGGTTGACCCTGGCAGCTCTTCTGTGTTGATGTGTAGTAGGTAGATTGTCACTCCTCTTTATCTATCATGTGTTGGTTCTTGTCCTTGTGGCTAATTCATTGCCATCTTGTTGGTTTTTTTCTTGCAGGGTGATGTGGGTGATGATATGCTAAAGTGTTAACCAACAGTGTATGTTTCTTTAATTCACCACCTAATGGAGCCTGATTGGGATCTGGTACATGTTGTTGTGCCTGGACTCCGATTCAGCTGATTTTTTTTCTTTTCAAATTGGATATTTTTTCACATAAAACCTAGATCTGCAATTAGGTTTGGTAGATTTTGCACCAGAACATACAGATCTGATCCACAAACTCGCCACCCCGGAAAATGTTTACGACACAACTGATTTTTAAATTAGCAATATCTCCCTCATCCAGACTCCGATTCGGCAGATTTGTTTTTTTGAAATTGGGTATTTTTTGGCCAACAACTCAGATCTGCAATTAGATTCTGTAGATTTTGCACCAAAACGTACAGATCTAATTTGCAAAATCGCCGCCCAAAAAATTCATGCAAAAAAAAAATTACTTTGTTTTGCCCAAGAAAGTGCTTTGATACCACGTGTTATAGATCTGATCTGAAAATATATGAGAACAAAAATATACTTACAAATAATAAGATTGAAATAGATAGAAATATTTTTTTATTGATCAAACCCTTAAGGTAGGGCAACACCATACATTCACTCCTTAAGGAAGGAGAACACTCCACAAGCCATATCCCTGTTCATACAATATTCCTTGACATCTCTCAATGGAGATTCTATAGCCTCTATATAAGCCTCATACATACAATACCATGGGTCATTACCATGGTTCGCTCAATACCATCTATCTAATACCATGGGCTTATTACATTATTGCTAACTACTTGTGGTCCCTTACATGATATGGTTTAACCACCTTATTTATTACTATGGCCCATCCCATTATTGCATTATTCCCTTGGGTACCTCCCTCTGCACCCCATATAATCCCCCTTAGGTATACTACACAACAAGACACTTCTAAGGAGGGGAAGAAGAAGAAAAAAGGGGTAAAGTATAAAAGGATTACAACCACAACACACCAGTACAAATATCCTAGTAACCACTACAACATTAACAATGATACAAAGAAGCGTTGCAAGTTGCATTCAGTGCTTAACCCAAAGAATAAAAGGAAAGATAATAAGAAGAAGAATCTCATGACCACTGTTTTGAGCAACCAAGTTAAAAGTAGCTCAAATGTGGATGAGAATATCATATGTACATCAATGTAGAAGAAGGTGAATCTAAGTATCCTTCAACAACAGGAAGAGAAAGATATTATTCCATATAAGATACATGTCAAGAAGACCAAGATTGATGCTCTGTTCGACTTGGGATCGCAAGTGAATCTCATTGCAACAAAGCTGGTCAATAAATTGGGATTGGAAGTTCATGATAATCCAATCCCATATCCACTAGGATGGGTAAATAAGGATGTAGAACAGAAGGTAACAAAATAGCACAAAATTAGATTTGACACTAGCGTTGGTTTTATCAATGAAGTACAACTAGATGTGGTTCTCGTTGATGTATGTGGAGTCATGTTTTGGAGTCTGTACACATACATGCAATATTCATGTGGATATCCAATCAATATTGGCTCATCAAGGATGGAAAATCATTCACCGTCAACGCGCACAAAGGAAAGTCAAAAGTTTTTCTAGTGAGTGCCAACAAAGCCAAAAAATTGATCATTCTAGCAAGAATTATGTTTTGTTTTTTTTAAGAGAAAATTAGTATGTAGAAGAGTCAATAAGAGGAAATTCATTGATGGAGGGGTGTACTAAGAAACAAAAATAGAAACTAGAAGAGTCTCTATAAGTATATAGGGATGTGTTCTGAGAGCCTAAAGGTTACCACCTAAGTCTAGGGAAGTGGAGCACGAGATCCAACTATTGCTAAACATTGGGATGTATAGGAAGTCTATTATATAAGAAAATGATTTGAAGAAAAAAATGCAATAGTTGTTGGAATAGGGTGTCATTCAACCAGGTACATCACCATGTGGTTCATCCATCATCATTGTACCAAAGAAGGATGAGACTTGGTAGATGTGTATAGATGAACAAAATCATGCTCAAGAATAGGTACCCCCTTCCTCGGATAGATGATCTGTTGGATCAATTGTAGTAAGCCAAATAATTCACCAATATGGACTTAAAATTTGAATATCACCAAGTTTGAGTCATAGAAGAAGATACCTGGAAGACTGCTTTCAAAACTAGATAAGGTTTGTATGAGTGGTTAATCATGCCATTTGGCCTATGTATTGCACTAGCTACATTTATGATATTTTTGAATGATCTACTATTCCCATATATAGATTTAATTGTTATTGTCTATTTGGATGATATACTAGTATATAGTGCTACCTGGGAGGAGCACATCTCACATTTGATGCAAGTGGTGAGACATTAAATAATCACCAACTACTAGCAAATATCAAGAAGTGTGAGTTTGGACAACAATATTTCGTGTATTTGGGGTATGTAATAGTTGGAGGAGAGTTGAAGATATAGCACGCCGAGATGGAGGAAATCATGAAATGGCCAATTCCTACTAATGTTTCTAAGGTCGGGAATTTCTGTGGAGAAGAAAAATACTTGAGGAAATTCATATCCTCATTTTGTGTAGTAACAACACCACTCCATACCATTACAACAAGTGGCAGGAGTTTCTAGTGGGGAAAGGGTAAGTAGAGGGATTTCAAGGTGCTAAAGAAGAATATCAGTTAAGCACCAATTCTAGAATTACCAAACTTGCAACGTCCATCTGAGGTGTAGATAGATGTGAGTGAGTGTGCTATGGGAGAAATCTTCATGCAAGGAGGAAGGCTTGTATGCTACTATTCTGAAGTATTCCAAGGGGTAATTATTAAGTACCCTACCTATGACAAGGAGCTTTGAGCCTTGTTGAAAATTGTGGAGAAGTGGAATAATTATAAGATGGGAAAGGAGTCAATAATCCACATAGATTACCAAACACTACAACACTTGCAGGACAAACGTAAGCTACAAGAAACCAAACATTACAAGTGAATGGGGTTTCTACAATAATTTCATTTGATGATCAAGTACAACAAGGGAAGCATAAACAAGTTGGTTGACATGCACTCAAGGCCAAGCACATCAAAGATCACATATTTGGGGACTCTCGTGAACATGGAGCCATTCACCCATGATATATATAGAGAACATATTCAGAGGATGAGAACTACAAGGAGGTGTTTCAACAATTGTAGAGTCAGATTCATGTGCATGATGACAACAAAATTGTTAACTACCATCTCCAAGATGGGATACTCTACAGGCTAGATAAACTATTGGTTCCTAAATATGAGTGATTGTAGATGATTAGAGGGGCTCAAACCTCAAAGGTTGTAGGGAACTTTGGTGTAGGGAAGATCATGACCAACCTGTAGAGGTATGTGTATTGGCTCAAGATGCAAGAGTAGGTATCTAGGTTCATAAGAGGATGCATGGTTTGTTGTACCAACAAGCCTTGAAACAACAAACATTGTCTATATCATCCCTTACATATACCCACTCGTCCTTGGGAAATATTTCCATGGGCTTTGCGGCAAGGTTACCAGTAATTTGGAAGGGACATGACTACCTATTTGTGGTATTTGACAATTTTAGCAAGATGTGTGTTCTAATGCCCTGTAAAAAGATCATCAGTGGACAAGAAGCAAAAAAGTTGTTGTTTGGACAGGTTTTCATGCACTCTGGTATACCAAGGAACATTATTTCATATAGGGATACAATATTTCTCATTGCATTATAGAATACATTATGGGGGAGCACATACACAAAGTTGAAAATATCTACAACATTACATCCACAAGAAGATGGGCAGACAAGAGTAGTAAACAAGACTTTGGTGCAACTTCTAAGGGGATACAACCAGAAGCATTTGAAGACCTGGGCTAAAAATTTGGTATATATACAACATTATTACAACATAATAGTCCACACTTCTAATATAAAGTCCCCATTTGGACAACAATATTTCGTGTATCTGGGGTATGTAATAGGTGGAAGAGAGTTGAAGATATATCACGCCGAGATGGAGGAAATCATGAAATGGCCAATTCCTAATAATGTTTCTGAGGTTGGGAATTTCTTTGGGGAAGAAAAATACTTGAGGAAATTCATATCCTCATTTTGAGCAGTAACAACGCTGCTCCATACCATTACAACAAGTGGCAAGAGTTTCTAGTGGGGAAAGGGTCAGTAGAGGGATTTCGAGGAGCTAAAGAAGAATATCAGTTAAGCACCAATTCTAGCATTACCAAACTTGCAACATCCCTTTGAAGTGTAGATAGATGTGAGTGAGTATGATATGGGAGCAATCTTGATGCAAGGAGGAAGGCTTGTATGCTACCATTCTGAGTATTCCAAGGGGTAGTTATTAAGTACCCTACCTATGACAAGGAGCTTTAGGGCTTGATGAAAGTTGTTGAGAAGTGGAATAATTATATGATGGGAAAGGAGACAATAATCCACACAGATTACCAAACACTACAACACTTGCAAGAAAAACGTAAGCTACAAGAAACCAAACATTACAAGTGAATGGAATTTCTACAACAATTTCATTTGATGATCAAGTACAAGAAGGGAAGCATAAACAAGTTGGTTGACATGCACTCAAGGCCAATCACATCAAAGATCACATATTTGGGGACTCTCATGAATATGGAGCCATTCACCCATGATATATATAGAGAGGCATATTCAGAGGATGAGGACTACAAGGAGGTGTTTCAACAATTACAGAGTCAGATTCATGTGCATGATGACAACAAAATTGTTAACTACCATCTCCAGGATGGGATACTCTACAGGCTAGATAAGCTATTGGTTCCTAAATATGAGTGATTGTAGATGATTAGAGAGGCTTAAACCTCGAAGGTTGCAGGGAAATTTGGTGTAGGGAAGATCATGACCAACTTGTAGAGGTATGTGTATTGGCCCAAGATGCAAGAGTAGGTATCTAGGTTCATAAGAGGATGCATGGTTTGTTGTACCAACAAGCCTTGAAACAACAAACATTGTCTATATCATCCCTTACCTATATCCACTCGTCCTTGGGAAATATTTCCATGGGTTTTGCAACAAGTTTACCAGTAATTTGGAAGGGACGCGACTACCTATTTGTGGTATTTGAGAATTTTAATGTGTGTTCTGATGCCCTGTAAAAAGACCATTAGTGGGCAAGAAGCAGAAAAGTTGTTGTTTGAATAGGTTTCATGCACTTTGGTATACCAAGGAACATTATTTCAAATAGGGATACAATATTTCTCATTGCATTATAGAATACTTTATAGGGGAGCACATACACAAAGTTGAAAATATCTACAACCTTACATCCACAAGAAGATGGGCAGACAAGAGTAGTCAACAAGACTTTGGTGCAACTTCTAAGGGGATACAACCAGAAGCATTTGAAGACCTAGGATAAAAATTTGGTATATATACAACATTATTACAACATAACAGTCCACACTTCTAATATAAAGTCCCCATTTGAAACTTGTTTTGGATAATTTATGCCTTCACCTTTGGACATTGCATATGAGAAACAAGGATGAGTGAGGGAAGATATTACAAGATGTTGGGTTGTGTTAAGGAGGGGGTTGGCAAGCCCCCCTCTACAGGGTCTGGGGCAGTACCCGAGGGAAAACTTTTCTTGGACCCTATATTAGGTTGGGCGAACCTACCTATGGTTTTGTGCATCGTTTTCGCACATGGTTTTGGACACGATGGTTTTCGGCCCATGGTTTTTGACACGATGGTTTTTGGTCCATGGTATTAGATGCTTTGGCATGTATAAATATGTATTGTAACATTAAAATGAACATAATGAAAAATCAAACTGGTAGTCCCAATATTGGGATCCAAGGGAAAATCTCTGTTTATATGTGTTTTATGTGTTCTGCTCTCACATTGTTTATTTTCTGTGTTTTAGAATTCGTATGCAAGTAATTTGTGTATGGGGTTAAAAACTACACAAGAGACACCTTAAGGGCTGAAAAGTTCATAGAGAAGATCAAGAAAATCATCTACATGTATAAGAGACAGTGCAAAAGTCATAGGAGAAGTATAAGGCCATACATGATTAGCATAGAACAAAGAAATCATTCAAGGTAGGAGATAGAACATGGCTACAATTGAACAAGGAGAGGCTACAAGGGTCTAGTAATAAAATCAAAGCTACGCAATATGGTCCCTCCAATACTAGAAAATATGGGTGATAATTCCTATCGACTCGGTTTACCACTTGTTGTAGCTCAATTTGACACAACTAAACTGTTAAATATTCTTTGATAGGTTCCAATAAAAGACCCCTTTATCAGTGTCATCATGTTTTAATTGGAATTGTCTGCCTTGTGTTTGGGTTCAGGGATGATTATAATGATTTTTATTTCATCGTGGTTCTCCCAACATTTAAAATGAAGTGGGTTGGTCCTTGAAATGTTAACTTGGTCAGAATAATTACATTTGAAAGTTGGACTTGTGGCAGAGCCCACCTACCATGGTCTTTAATTAATAAGTTTGAAGGCTTTTCAATTGTGGCTTGAAGTTTTGTGGACTTTATTGGAAATTTTTCTTATAGCTTTAATAGGAAAATGGGAGGAAAGATTTCAGAGGGTTGATATGTAACTCTAATTAGTAATAAGGTAAATACATAGTAATCAAAAGGAATAATATCTTCTTTATCAGTTTTCACAGATACATACACCTACATTTCATGTTCCTTCAACTTTTATAATGGAAAATATAATTTATTAAATGTGCTAAAATATCAAGAAAGGAGCAATGTTTAAAGGGAAAGGAAAAGGAAAAGGAAAAGAGTTGGCCATTCCAAGCCGAACACATTGATCATTATCACAATAGTTTCAGGTATAATATAATTTATTAAATGTGCTAAAATATCGAGAAAGGAGCAATGTTTAAAGGGAAAGGAAAAGGAAAAGAGTTGGCCATTCCAGAGCCGAACACATTGATCATTATCACAATAGTTTCAGGTATCTTATCCGGTTGTTGTGAATGAGATAATTTGAGATGCCCTAAATTATAAGTGGAGGAACGTGTTGCATTCAAATGAAAGCTTCAGAGCTTCTTAAATTCTCATCATATAACAAATGAAGCAACGAAATATGAATATATTGGTATGAGAAATGTGTTTATATATATATCCTATTAAGCAAATGCCACTTTTCATATGGGTCTTCACAACAGCGAATCACCGTTGCACTTTGTTTATCTATAACCAATGATTTGGCTTAGTGACTTGGTGCAAAGTCACTACGATATATGTCATTTATGGGTCAAGAAATGACAAAAGATTTGCCTTGTATGGATCATACTAGAATAATGAATTGATTCAGAGATATGGGAATGACCTTCTATTGTTTGATCAGTTAGAGATAGCAGACCAATGCCAAGCAAAGAGACCGTGCTAAGTATGGAGGAAATATGTATTATCCATCTTAATCCTCCATGGAAGTTTTGAGGTTTAACGCTTAGCTATGGCTCAGGATTACTGATTTGTTACCAGCTATGTGACCTTCCATTGCTAGTTTCTGATGGATTTCTTTATTTATTTGATCTTTGGGTTTGATCACTAATACGTCTTTGAACCTTGGTGATTCTATACCTTCAACATCAGCAAAGGCAAAAACGTATTCTTTACGAGGTACACATTTTCCTGGGAGGTTCCAAGATCAGTTTCTTCCACTTTCTATTAGCAAAACTCTTTCTTGGGGCTCGTCCGATTCTACTACGCATCAATTAAATTCTATAAGGGGGAAGCTCTAATTCAATGGCCCAGAATTTACAGAATTTAGAAGTCCTTATACTTCTCAGTGCACAGAATTGATCTAACATACGATCTCAGGGAAATGAATAGAGGAAATGGAAGGGAATCTTCGATGGAGAGATAAGAGGTTCGAAGCCGATGTCGGGAAGATCTAGTGTAAAGTAAATGGTTCTGTTACTGAAGGATTGGTTTATCTTCTCGGTGTTCCGTCACCTTGAGCCTTCTTTCGTGCTCCTCCTCATTGATCTCTTAGTAAATGTGGGAGAGATTGACATCGCTTGAGTTATTTATGGCTATAACTTACAAATTCGACTGCTTCTCATTCTGATCTTAATTTTTTAAAAATGGCACGCACTTATAATATCTCATATGGAGTTTCTGAGTCTAGGGAAGAAATGTGAAAACATAATTGGAGGGTATTGTGCCAGTAATCAACCATCGACACGATCATGCATTGACCCAACGGGGTCTCGGTGGCACAAACTACACGAATATTAGGAAGTCGAGAGCTCCCAGAAAGATGATTGTCCAAACCGCCTATCAAACAGATCAATGCTTATTATCCACCCCGACATCACAATTGGTAATTTTCATAAACCACTATGAGTGGTTCCGTAAGCAGTATTCAAATTTTCAGGAGTTGTATGTGGTTTTTCTGGCATGTACATCATTACTAAGCAAGACCCGCGTCAATGTTTATATTTGACAAGGATTTTGGCTTGTGTTAATGTTGTGTTTAATTTTAAAGGCCCAACATGCATTTGTATCTCAAAATATCAAACGGGCCTGGGGTTTTGTTTTCAAAGATTTTTAGCTAAATTATATATACTATATGTATAATATTTACCTTTTTGTAATTTAAACATTTCAAAAACTTTTTAAAAAGGAGGAAGGAAGACATACTTTATAACTCTATAAAACCAATTCGTTTGAAACAAATTTTGGAACAATTACCCATTTAGATTGAGGAGGGAGAATAAAATATGGAAAAAGGAAGTGTAAAGTTTAGGGTATTGTAATCAAATATCTTTTTGAAGCCTAAATAATATATTGCAGTTTGATTCGAGTTATAAGAAGTTGTAGTTATTATGTTTCCTCTCATGTCTCAATATTGATTCATTTTTTTCTTCCCATGGATAGTGTAAGATGTAATTGATGCTTCAATTTAATTTTTAATGAATTTACTTAATTGTACTCATGATAATTGATCTTGAAGCCCTTAGTGGGTGTTCCACATCTAAGAACTTCATTCACATTTTCTTAGTCTTACATTACACTTTCTGCAATAGTCTAAATTAAAATTCTTAAGTGCCTAATTTGGACTATGTTCTATATTCTTATTCAACCCACTCATCTAGTCGATCATTCTGCAACACTCAGAGCCTCTTCCATTCTGCTTTGGAAGGCTAGGGTTTCAAAACTAAAACTTTTGGTTACAAGCCTTCATGGTTTGTACTTCCAGCCATTAATTTTAATTATCTTATCCAGTTTCAAAATGTCTCAGGCACAAGTTCGCCCATAGCCAGGAACTGTCTCCTGAGGTACAACACCATCATACATGTACATTTACTCAGCTGTGAATGTAGAGAATTTAAAACTCTATGAGCCTTCCATGTTAGATCAAAAAGATGAACAAGTCCTACCTTTTGTGGAGGATTTGGCACCAGATGCTGAGGAAAAGTTAACAAAAGTTATACTTTTGTAGAAGAGGTCAGAACTACAAGATAGGTTCAACATGACCTTTGGCAGATTGGGTTAAAAGGACAATTCCAAACAAAGCTAAATGGTAGACCAGAGAGAAGGTGGAGGAAAAATTTCCTCACCTCATTCAGTAGAAGCGCTTTGGACCAAAATCTTCCCAAAATGGGGAGGTGTGATATATATTGAATCATTATATTATTTTTCATCAATATCAATTCTTTTAGAGTGGAAAAGTGGATGAATCATCTCATGGGACTATTTTTACGGACGGGGCCTAGTTTGACAAACAAGGTCTAAAACCATCTAGGACCATTTTGAGGCATCAAATGACATTTTTTGGGGGTAAAACTTTTCCACTTTAGTGCTACACCCTTTTTCCCTATTCTACATACAAATACCTTTCCAAGGGTGCATGAATCACATTAATTAGAGTCCATATGTGAAAGTTATGAAACTTAAAAGTTGACCTTCCTAATTTCACCGCCATAGTTTGAGAGGATGACACATCAACCCCCATTATTCATGGAAAATTGGCTATTCATGTGATTATGGTGTAAAAGACTCTATAAGAGTCTATGTTGTAACTAGTTAAGAGTTGAGGTAGTCAAATCAAACCTCTAGCAGGCTATCAAGTTGTGTTATAATCAAACCACTAAGAGGAAAAGGGGTTCCATTCTTTCGACTGCATTTGTTTCGTCGCTGATAAAAAATAGCCATGGGAAATTCTTCTTTGTACTCAAAACCATATTTCCATTAAGAGAAAGAGAGTGGATTAGCCTCACCTTCCAGCTAGGTTTTTCTCGCGAAATGGTTTCCTAGGTCATATCATGTGTCAAATGTGTTTGTGAGATTTTATTATTCCATTCTTTATTTTTTGCATAACTTTAAGTTGCATGCATGCACTATTAACCGTAAATCTACAAATCTATAAATCTAATAAAACTATAATAGTGTGTAATTTCACATTTTAAATATAATTTTATTAAATCTGTTATGACGAACTATCTAGTGGAATACCCACGACAATTTACAGATCAACTAGCCTTTCTTATCATCATCATGTCACAAGAATAATTTCCCTCACATAATAGTTTCTTCTCTAAGTTTTGATTTTTCAAATGATGGACTTGAAGAAGATCTCTCCAGAGGATTAGATCTGAGGAAGTAAACCTAATTTAGGTCTTTTTTGACCTCTTCTCCATCTACCAGCATTTATAAGGAGTGCTCTACTATACCATCTAGAGTTGTGTCTACAATATTGTGCTATATGACCTTCATTGTGACATATGTGACATTCATCATCGGGCTTCAATACCTGCGAAAATGGTTGGGGCATTCTCTTAATTTGGTCCACATGTCTCCATCTAGGTACTTGCTCATATCCTTTGTATCTAACCACATCATAGGTTATGTAATCCTATACTTTGTGTCCAAACTTTGTGCATGAGAAACAATAACAAAAAAAAAACTATTTTGATACCTAGTCATAGAAGAAGATCTCGATCTTCTGAAGTTACTTCTTGGAGCATCCATGTGTTGTTGTTGTTCAACACTTGCATGAGACATACTCATTTGTTGATCTTCTATACTTTCTTCTTTGTTTCTTGTGTATGGTTTGTGATGAGCCATATTCATTGGTTTCCTTGCATTATTTCTAGTTGTGGATCCTTTTCCTTTATTCTGGTTCCTTGAATTTTTCTCCTTCTTGGAATTATCTTGAGTGTCATTGAAATGTACATGCTTGGCCTAGTACACTACCTTCTTTGCATCTTTGAAAGAGTTTATGTTGGATGTTATGTATGTCTAATCAAGCTTCTTGGGGTTATAATTAATTTAATGATCTTGGGGGACCATTGTTATTGGAAGCCTCACAATCTTGTTAGCCAAGAAATTTCTTAATAAGAGAGGATCCTTGCATGCTAAGAATAGGATCTAGGGATTCAGTCCCTTTGTTGAACTTTGAGTTGAGTTGCTCCATTATTCTTTCAAGAGGATCACTTCCTCTTCCAATATTTCACATATTTATTCTTTCTCATTTTTTTCTTCAAACGAAAACCCATTTACCCTTTTTCTTCTTCTAGTTCAAGTTTGAAAGAAAGAACAATGTCTCCATTTAAAATTTTGTCTTGAAGTTGTCGCATCAATTGAATTTATTTCTTTCTGAGGATATGTATTTCCTTCAATGCACTTTTGACTTCTTCCTCACAATCAACTTTTGCTTCCAGGTCTTTGGCCTTAGCTATGAATAGTATTTCACCCCTTTCTTCATTTGTCACATTTTCATTTCTTTCACCACCACTTTGTTCCTTTGATTAAAAAAATTATTTTCTTAGTAGCTTGCTTCTTATTTTTATTATTGGATTTGAATATTGACTCATCATCGCTACCATTCATCTTGGCATGAGGAAATTTAGATTCATAATGACCAAGTCTTCCATATTCATATGAAAGGAAGCTTACCTTTGAACTTTCTAGTTCCTTTGTTGAGATTTCGAACAAATTTGGCTTCTTCATCATTAGAAGTAGATTCTACTTGATTATCTTGCATTTTCTCTTCTTTTGCTGCCTTGAATGCTTTTTCTTGACTCCCGATTTGTTTTCCTTGATTCTTAGATCATATGCAGAGAGGGTTCCATGAACTTTATCCATGGAAATCATGTCTACTTTTGATAGTTCCTCAAGGGTTGATACTTTGGGATTGTATCTTGATGGAAGTGATCTCAAAAAAATTCAAACAAAAAAGTTATCCTTGACTTCTTCATCGAGATCTACAATAGCGTTGACTATATTGTCTACTCGAAATAAAATATGAAGTGATGTCCTCATCTTCTTCCATATTTAAACTTTCAAATTGGCCCCTAAGATCTTGCAAGCAAACTTCTTTAACTTTCACATCCCCTCCATAATAAGTTTGTATCTTATTCCCTAAGTCATGACCTTACTTGGACTACATTAATTTGATGAATTATGACTTTGCCAAGCCACTTAAAATAAAATGCTTATCTTGTGCATTATATGTGTAAACTTCCTTCCCTATTGAATCTATTGGAATAACATTAGGGACTTTATATTTAGAATTCACAATTGCCCAATTTTTTTTCTTCCAAAGAGATGAGATAGGTTTTCATGATTATCTTCTAAAATGCATAGTTGGATCCATCAAACATAGGGGTCTTACCCATTTCTCTGGTCATGACCATCTTCCTTAAACTTCAATCTTCCATTAGTTAATTATTCTAAAGGTAACCATCTCTAATACCACTTGTTGGCCCAAAGGTCACAGTGAGAGGGGGTGAGTCAAGGTGAGGTCAATTTTTTAATGATTTCACTACTTTTCATAATCATACAACCAGATAGAGATGTACCATAAGAATTAGATCATAAGATAAAACAACGCATCATCAAATCACTAACATATCAACAAGCCATCAACAAATCAATAAGTCATCATATCACAAAGAGAAACAAGTTTTTAGGTGGGAACCCATACGAGAGAAAAACAACAATTTTCCTCTTCTTTATCTTCAATAATTTACATACATTTGAAGGCTACAACACGTTGGAGGCAACTACCCCCAAGACATGTAAGTTTCTACTTGCGGTAGACTACAACATGATTGACACATGACTTCAAAAGAAGCAAGTAGCCACTCATTATAGGCTACAACCTAATTGAGGATCTAACCCACTCGAGGATCCAACCTTAGTGAAGGAATCCACCTCCTTATTCAACTTCCTTTGGACCTCTATTTCATCTCATTTTCAAATTGGATCCAGTGTTGTCATATATCAATTAATTTATTATCAAAAGGATTGTCACAAATTGCAATCACAACCTCCAAACTCTGTCACTGCAAAACCAGTACATTGTTAGACATAACATACTATCACTGCACTTCCACGCAACCTGCAACCATTATACTACAAAAAAATCATATCAATAATTGCTAGTGACTTTCATACTATTTCCCATACTTTGTTTCAACCAGTTCATCAATATGGTCATTCAAACCCCTTCTCAGAACCTATTTGCATCATAAATCCAAAACAACTGCAACATCCTCGTAGAACCTCAAAGCGTACACACGACATTCTTACCATCAAATGAAATTCTAAAGAGCATCATACCCCTCTAGTCACATTCATCTCTAAACCCTTATCATTCAACTTCTTATGGAAATCAATTTGGACAAATAATGCTCCCAAAAACCTAAAGTAACCATATAAAACATTATATTAAATTAACCATTCTACATAATCACACTTTCAAAGAACACTTCTACAAAATGGCCAAACCTCGACACTGGTGCTACAATTTTTTCACCACCTCTTAATTTATTCGTTCAACAAAATTCCATCCCTGAATTAAAAAAAAAAAAAGAGCAAACCTGTCACCTCACAAGTGTTGAACCTATGATTTGACGTATACAATATGCACATCATATGAACTCATCTTCCCAGTGTCACTTGTGATACCATGTAGAACCAATCCTTTCATGGTAATAACATCACTTGTGATATCATGAAGCACCAACCCTTTCATGGTAATAACATCACTTGTGATACCATGTAGCACCAATCCTTTCATGGTAATAACAATACCTCCAAGTGATCCATGGCCATGATATAACATGTCAATAAATGTGGCTTTCTTATATGATTGATCCTCTAGGTTTGGCACAAATGATGTGGTTATTCAGACCTCTGAACTTGGCACAATTCATGTGGAAACTTGTTCATATGAACAAAACTTTGATGCAAATAACGTGTCTATAGATGTACAACTCAGCGTAAATAATGTGGCCACAAACCTTTGGAATCGACATAAATGATGTGGCTATCTAAACCCAAAAATGATGTGGCTATAAACCTCTAGATTCAACATTAATGATGTGGCAATATACCTTTGAACTCAAAATTACTCATATGAATGAAACAATGCCATCATGGCTATTAGATATTTGGGATCAACGCAAATGACGTGGAAATATGAACACACTTTTCGGTGTTTAACTTCACAGAACTAGAAAAAATACTTTTGACACTCCTCAAAATCTTCTAGAGGCTGGTCTCTTTGTTAACTCGTTTGAATTGCATGTCTATTTTGGAAACAAATGGGGGCACCCATATATATATATATATATATATATATATATATATATATAGTATATATATATATTATATATATATATATTATATATATATATATATATATTATTATATTATATATATATATCTATATCTATATAGATATATATATATATATATATATATATATATATATATATATATATATATTATATATATATATATATATATATATATATATCTATATCTATTATAGATATATATATCTATATCTATAATATATATATATATATATATATATATATATATAGATAGCGAGTGGCACCAAAAATGGTCTAGTTGACCATGAGCTACATCAATTTGGGGCTTACAATTAAAATTTTATCAATTATATGATATACGAGGCCGACCATGTACCCTTTCTCAAACTTTCCGTATGACCAATATTTTGGATCGACCCTTAGCACCTTTGATTTGGCCCCATATGACCATGTGACCACCCCAAATTTCCTAAGGGTCATTGGTCCTCTGCATGATGATGTTAGCATGAAGTGATCATGCCACATGGTAGCCCATGAGGGGTGCCATGTGTCACCTATTTTTATGCTTTTGACCAATCCAAAACTATTATTTGTCCTTGCCACATATCAACCCCTAGTGGTGCCACATTAGCCTGCTAACATCAGGTTGTTGATGTGTCATGTTGATTGTGCAACTATGCCATGTTTCATTCATCAATAAGTCCATGTGATTGTTAGTCAAAATAGTGCCACGCGTCATCATCTGATTGATTTGACAAGGGTGATTAAGCTTCACGCATATTCACCATCATCTGTCCATTGCATTATTGGAAGTGCCATTGACTAGCCCAAGAGATGCACACCAGTTAATGAAATTAAATGGTGCCCAAATTTACATGTCCAAGGCCATTGATCATTTTTTTCAATGGTGGGTCTACTCTAAACATGCACACTAGTTAATAGATTCAATATTTGGGTTTTTCCCCTAAAGTTCATTCCATCAATTAATGTTTAAAATTCAACTAGACATAACTTCTCATCTAGGAGTAGTTTTCTTGAGCAGGATATACCTTTGCAAAGATATTGATGAGACCTACACAATCATGTTATTTGTATGGTTAGGACATCATAACTTCATTAAAAACTCAAATAACGGCAAGCACCTTTAGCTGCTCTTGTTGGGAACTTGTACAAGATCCAACTGTCATATTGCTTTCATGGAGAGTCTTGCTACTTCTTTTTTCATCATAGATGGTACTGTTTTTTCCTCATACATCTTTTTTGACATAAATAATATCTTGTTGTCATCAATGGCAACAGTATGTGGAACACATTCAAAAACCCTAAATTCCACAAAGTATATATCCAAAATTGTAGTGAACAAAAATATGAAATTTTCACCAAATGTACCTTGATATGTTTTCTCAATGTTCAAAACATTTCATAGTCTAAATATTCACAAAAAGAAAATTATAAAAGAAGTTCCCAGTTCACTCATTTAAAACTTATTTCATGGTCATTCACAAACCTTAACTTCCATAGGGTATATACTAAAAAGTACAATGAAACAAAATCTAAAAAAATTTCTAGACATACTTGAGATGTATTCTCAATATACTCAAAATTCCAAGGATTGAAGCATTCTATAAATAAACCTATATAAAAAATTCCAATATGACTTGTTTGAAACAAATTTTATGACCAATCACAAACCCTAACTTCCATAGAATATATCACTTAAAGTATAGTGAACTAAAATATGAAATTTGAATCGTATGTTCTCAAACATATCCATTAGGTACACTCAAAATTTCATTGTTTGAAGAATCTAAGAAAACAATTATAGTGAAAATTCCAAGTGCCCTTTTTGAAGCAGCAATACCATTGGTTCATACACTCTAACACCAAATGTTATAAACCATGTGTCTGAAAAATGGTAAGAACCCAATAACTATGATCCAATTTGAGGGGGGGCATCCTTTTACAATGAATTCCGTTGCATAATACAATATTTGATGATTAATGGCAAAAGTGTCCTCAGACACGTAATTTTATTAATCAGAAAAAAATAATTACATAATTGATTTTGCAAGATTTTACACCCGAACATCCAAACACTCTTGCAATGAGCTATTTATAAGCTCCATGTCCTAACTACCTCTAAGTATGGATCACTTATTAAATAACAAGTGCCCATTTACAATAAATGCTATTCAAACCAACTAGCTAACAAATCTCCTAAAACAGAGCCTAAGATACGACACATTTGGAGAGTCATATCTATTTACAACAAAATACTAATTCTAAATAATTAAACATTCTAGAATAATAATTATTAATTTAATATCTTAAATTAATAATTATTTTATTCTAATTTTATAACCTATGATAGGATTGTATTTTTGGATCATCTAACAATGATCCTAACACTAGGTCTCCTTAACATATAAATAGGAGAAAAGGGTACAATTATAATGAAATTGTAGCATGAAAGGTTTTAGCCAACATAAAAATATAATGATAAAAGTGTAAGAACACAGTATCTTAATGGGTTTTATGATAAACATGAGGCTTATGATAGGGCTTAACATGCCTAGTATAATTTTAACACTTTAAGAAACTCTAATTTATGCATATCAATCTCAGAATTTCATTGTCCTACGAATTTCTTATTTTTTACAGTGAACTTTCCTATGTGTAGTTTTTCAAACACTTATCAAATTATGCATTGTGTAGTGTTTTTTATTCTTCCTCAAAAACAAGAGGGCTTGAGTAGTAGTTTCCTCGTAAGAATTTGGTTTTCCAGTATTTTTTTCTTAGCCCACATAGACTTCAACAATAGCATTAATTTCATATTTTGAGAATCGAGTGGTTCCTCTTAAATTTCGTTAACAACTTTTCATTTTTCTTTTCTGATATGTAAAATTCTGTGGATATTCTACTAGACAGTTTGTCACAATAATATGATAACATATATTAAAGAAACAATATTGTACACTATGGGGGATTATTTTTCCTTAGATTTATGGATTTGTTAATTATTGTTTATTTCATTTGCATGAAAATTATAATAATGTATAAAATGTGAAAAAAAATTCAAAAACCACAAATTAACACAACATATAACCTAGGTTCAAACCCTTTCAAGAGAAAACCTAGCTAGAAGGTGAGGTTGATATACTCTATTTATTTGAATGGAAAATGGATGCAAGTACAATGAAGTGAGGCCTATGGCTCATGGGTTTCTATAGTACTCAAATCCATTATGTTTTCTCTCCCTATGCACTCTCAACTATTATTTTCATCTATGGAACAAAATGCACTCAAATAGAATGGAGCCCCTTTTTCACCTACTGCCTCGATTATAACACAACTCAATAGCTTACTAGAAATTAAGTTTTACTCCTTCAACTATTGATTAGAATTACAATATGGAATCTTGTATATTCTTCTTCATCATGATCACATGGATAATCCATTTTCCATTATTAATGGGGGCTGAAATAGCATCTTCTCGAATCATGGTGGTCAAAACAAGAAGCTCAACTTCTGAGTGGCATAACTTTTCATACAAACTTCGATTGAGGTGATTCATGCATTGTTGTAATTATATGTGTAAAATAGCACAAAAAGGTGTTGTATTTATGTGACAAATTCTTAGCCCCAAAAAATGCCTTTCGATGCCTCAAACTACTCTGAGAAGGTTTCAAACCCCAATTTGCCAAAATGGGTCCCATTGGTAAAAATGGTCCTGTGAGTTGATTCCTCCACTTTTTCCACTTTGGAATCATCAATATGGATGAAAAACAATATCATGATCCAATTCATATTTGGTCCAAATTTCAATGGAAAACCATTAGAAGGAGGGATACCACCTTTCTATATTAGCCTTGGCATCCATGACAAAATTCTTCGTAATGTAATGTTGGACTTTGGTGCCTCCCACAACTTAATGCCCAAACCAATAATGGAAAAATTGAACCTAGACATTACAAGACCTTACAAGGACTTATTTTCATTCGACTCGATTCAAGTAAACTGTTTGGGGTTGATTAAAGACCTTTCTATTACCTTAGTCCAATATCCTGCCAAGAGAATCCTTATGGATATTGTAGTTGCTGACATCCCACCGAAGTATGGTATGTTGTTATCCAAGTCATGGGGAGCCAAACTTCATGGATCTCTACAACTTGATATGTCATATGCAACAATTTCTATTTTTGGACAACCCAAGATGTTGTACAAAGAAACTTTAATGAAGTACATGGTGAGTAGCCAGGATTGGCCTCAAAAATTTCCTATCTACACTGTACATTCAGACATTGATTCTTTTATTTTGTATAATACTGATGAAACACAAGGAACTCTTTTAGACAATATTGATACAGAACCAAAATAAATTGTAGTTTCAAAACAAAAGGAGACTGTCCAAACTTTAGAATTTTCCACTAAACAAGATAGTCAAGTCGAGGAAAAATTGGTGGAAACAGATGATAATAATTATGAACATGAGATATTGTGGCATCTTAAGTTTGATGGGTTAGTTAATAAGTTCGGAGTAGGAGTAGGAGTTTGGATATATAATCTAGAGAATGACTATTCAGAAGGCCATGCATATAGACTAAATTTTAAATGTACTAACAATATGGCTGAGTATGAAGCACTACTTTTAGGTCTTAAATTAGTTAGGAAGCTAGTAGCTATAAGAGTTTCTGTCATGGGAGACTCTAAATTAGTGATAAAATAGATTAATGTTGTATATATGACCAAAGACCCCAGGTTAAGTTGTTACAGAGGAACCATTATAGAAATACTAAACACTTTCTTAGAAACTCAGGTTGTTGTAATTCCTAGAAAACATAATATGCAGGCTCATAGTTTAGCAATGTTTGCTAGCACCTGCAAGTTACCCTTTCAGCCTAACTATCAGTACACTGCTGAAGTAAGGCACGGGCCTGCAATCCCAGATAATTTGAAGAACTAGCAAACATTTGTTGATGACAAACAAATAAACAACTTTTTGATTTCATAACGAGAATGTGTAAATAGCAATATAGATACTAACACATCAATAGAGCTTAACACTAAAGATAAAATAGAAATAAATAAGATAGAAGGTGAAGAGATAGATAGATTCCATCCCACTAAATTTACAAAATATGATGTAGAAAACCTAGAACAAGTTGAGATTGATGAGATAATTAACGAAGACACTGAAGTAATTAATCTCAAGGACAATTTCTTACCTAAGGGATTAACCCCTTTGGAAGACTTGTTTGATTCAAATGATGTCCCTAGAAAGCCCGAAATGGAACCTTTGAAATCTGATATGGACGAGTGTAATATTGGCACTGATGAAAATCCAAAGTTGATCAAACTCTCTAAATCATTACCTCACACTGTAAAAGTAAAATACATTGAGTTATTAAAAGAATTTCAGGATGTATTTCCTTGGAGTTATGAGGACCTCAAATCCTATGACACCAACATCATACAACACACAATCTCTATAAAAGAAAATCAAAAAACCTTTCAGACAAAAACCTAGAAGGATAAAGCATATCCTATTACCTTCAATTGAAAAGGAAATCCAGGGAATGTACGATGCTAAGATAATTGCACCAATCAGATTTTCTGATTAGGTTTCAAACCTAGTGCCAACTAGGAAAACAACCAGCAAGATTAGACTCTGTGTGAACCTTAGAAACCTCAACAAAGTATCCTTAAAGACAATTACCCTCTCCCCAAAATGGACCATATTTTGCAAAGGGTAGTTGGATCAACCAGGATCTCATTGTTGGATCTGGTTACAATCAGACTTTAGTTCATCCTGATGACCAAGCCAAGACTACCTTCACTACTCCTTGGGGCACATTCATGTATGTGAAAATTCATTTTGGACTAATGAATGAAGGATCCACTTTTAAGAGGGCTACGGATATAGCCTTTCCCAAAGAAATTCATGATTTCCTGGTGATATACCTAGATGACATTACTGTATTTTCAAAATCTGACAACCAACATTTGGATCATCTAAGGAAGGTTTTTATTAAATGTAGGAAATATGGAATTTATTTAAACCCTAAGAAGTCATTGTTTGGATTAGAAGAAGGAAAGTTACTAGGTCATATAATTTCAAAAGATGGTATCCGAATAGACCCTGCAAGAATAGAAGCCATCTTACAGATACAACATCCAAGGAACATCAGAGAATTACAAGATTTATTAGCGAAAATTAAATTTCTTAGGAGATTTATTTCTAATTTAGCATAATTAATTAGATCACTGAACAATATGTTGAAAACGGATTTGACCATAAAATGGAATGTTGAGGCCAAGAAATCCTTTGAAGACATTAAACTGGCCTTAACATGAACACCAGTTTTGATCAGTCCAAAATTTGACAGAGATTTCATCTTATTTTCCTTTGCTTCTGAGTACACAATTACTGCAGTTTTATTGCAGAAAATGACCAGGGCTATGAACAACCTACTGCTTTATTTAGCAAGGCCTTAAGAGATGCCTCTTTAAAATATAACATAATGGAAAAACAAGCTTTTGCTTTGGTCAAAGCTATCAAGGACTTTAAAGTATATATTTTATATTCTCATATAATAGCCTATGTCCCCAATTCAGTTGTCAAAGACATCTTAACTCAGGGTGGTCCAGATAGAAAGAGGGGAAAATGGATTGCTACTATTTTAGAATATGATATAGAAATCAAACCAACTAAGTTAATCAAGGGCCAAGGTTTACCCAAGCTTATGGCTGAATCACACTGTCAGGCCCTGGATATAAACTTTATTGCACAAATAGATAACAAAGAGGAGATGGTGAATCCACTAATCAGCCATGCCTTTATTGAATCACCATGGTATGTTGATATCATTTATGTTTTACAAAATTTACAAGCTCCTCCTAGATTATCTAAGGCAAAAAGTAGATTTTTGAAGATGAAATCCTTAAAATTTTGCATATTAAACAATTCATTGTTTTGGAGGAATCATGAAGGTATTCTTCTCAACTGTTTATTAAAAGATGAGTCTGACAAAGTATTACAAGAGTTTCATGCAGGTGACTGTGGAGCACACCTTTACTGGAAAACCACTGCAGATAAAATTCTTAGAGCTGGTTTCTACTAGCCAACTTTGTTTTTCGGTGTAAAGAAACATGTGACCTCCTGTCACAAATGTTAAATTTTTGAGAGAAAGAAAAAGCTTCTACCTTTACCCCTAAAACCAATTTCTGCTAAAACACCTTTTCAACAATGGGTGTTAGACTTCATTGGTGAGATTCGCCCACCTTCCTTTTCCCAACACAAATGGATCCTTACTGCCACAAACTATTTCACCAAACGAATAGAGGCCATACCTTCAAGGCTAGCCACTGAGACTGTTATCGTAACCTTCCTTGAAACCAACATTCTATCAAGATTTGGATGTCAAACTAAGCTCATTACTGATAATGCAGCAACCTTTAAATCCAAAAGGATGATAGATTTCTGGATAAAGTATCATATAACCCTGGACCATTCCACAACTTATTATCCTCAAGTAAATGGACAAGTAGAATCTTCAAATAAAAGCCTATAAACATCATAAAAAAGCTTTTGGAGGACAATAAGAAGACATGGAATAAAAATCTAGTCAATGCCTTATGGGCAGATAGACTAACCACAAAGAAATCAATTGGTACCTCTCCCTACCAACTAGTTTATGGGATGGAAGTTGTTTTCCCATCTTCCTTGGGAACACCAATAATGAAGCTGCTCCAAGAATTGCAAGTTGAACCAAATGAAATCCAAAGAAGAATAAACCAAACAATTCATTTACAGCAAACCAGGGAAGAAGTGTACATCAGATCGCAGGTTGTGCAGGAAAGGATCAAGAAGATTTTTGATAAAAGGACAAAGGCTGAGGAATTCTGCCTTGGTGACAAAGTCCTAAGATGGGATTCAAGGAGGGAAGATAAAGGTAAACATGGGAAATTTTATTTCCTATGGAAAGGCCCATATGTCATTTATGCTTTCAAAGGTAATAATGCTTTCTTCCTTAGAGAAATGGATGGTACAGAAGCAGAAGGTGAACCAGTGAATGGTCAGATGCTCAAACACTATTTTGAACCTAACTACTGATATATACTCTCCATTGTATATATTCTGTTTTGTTTTTTCAAAAAGTTTAGTTTGGATTGGATGGTGGTCATTGAAGTTGAAGCCCGGAGAGAAGGCCCTAAGCTTCAAAGGATTCACTATCATAAGTATCAATAATGCAGAGGCACAGAGGGTAATTTTTCAAGGTAACATCAACAACAATTCAAAGGCTACTAATTTACAAAGTTCTTGACATTTCACCACGAAATGTTAGCCCCAAGTGGAGCCACTGTTAGGTTCCTATACCAATTGGAGTCATAATTTGGATTGACTAAGGTTAAGCCTTGTAATATTGTACATACCTTTTCTTTCTGCAAATGTTTTCCATATTAAAAAAAAAATAAAAAATGTAAAGAGGGTATGTCCTAAAAAAATAATCGAAGGACAAAAAGAATGAAACTAGGTCACAAAAAAATGAAAAATATGAACCCCAAGAAAACAAAAAGACCATGAAAGTGTGCAAGTTAAAATTCCACTACTATTTACCTTTTATGCTTAATGAATGATTTTGTGCATCTTGTTACTTATGCCACAATCCATGAATAGTCAAAATGTTTAAACTTGGCTATTTCATGTTTTCAATTTCATGTCTATAGATAGAGAATAAAATCTGACCAAACAATGTAATCTTGGCAGATAATTAGATAGGTAGAGTAAATAAAAGGAGATTAACTGTGTAAACTAAGCCCTTGGATGAAATAAGGTTTGATTTAGATAATTTTCTATGTAAAGAAAATAAAATGTTGATAAGGGTTTGCTAGCTTAAACACACCCTAATAAAGTGAAGAAAAAATGGTAGAATGAGTAGATGGGTAAGTAGAAGAAAGGTTGCAGAAGTACGGTGATTGATTAAACAAAAAGAATATTTATAATTTTTCATCATATGCTCCAAATATGAATGCACAATCAAGCATGTAAATGGATTTCAAAGTCAATTAATTAACTTCCCCCATTCATTTCACTCCTGTACTTAACTAGTTTCCCACAATAAAGTTTTAAGTATTTAAAACCTTTAAGTCAAGCAGGCTCAGAGCATTTCTATGAATTTTGGAGGGATCGGACCCTTGGCTCAATGACTTATGGATATCGAATACTAGATTTCAGGCTCAGAGCATTTCTCTGACTTTTGGAGGGACCGGACCCTCGGCTCAATGACTTATGGATATCAAATACTAGATTTCCCTCATAAAATTCATCCCCCCCATCAGTTCATTCATTTTCCTAATAAAACTCCTTTTCCTAAGGGTAAAACACTTATTGCCTAGGAAAATCACTTTTCCCCATATGAAGCACTTTTGTATTTAGTGTTTTTCCCTTTTCCGCCCATTTTTCATATTAATTACTAACTTTTATTAATATATACAAAATCCGCAAAAAACCCAATTTTCGTGTATATTTAATTCTCGTGTATAAATTAGCCCCACCCCTTAGTTATTATAAACTATATTACTACCCATATCTCACAAAAATAAATAACCCCGCCTTAGCCCTTAATCCCACATTAAAGCACCCCCATGAGAGTAAACCATAAATTAATCTAATACAACCATAATTAAGTGCCCGTCGAGCCCCCCACTAGCCTCCATGTAGTTTCCCCACTCGATCACCATGCGATCATCCCCCTCTTCATCCAACGACCCTTATCCATATCGGGCCAACCTAATGTCTGTCCTTTACCCACCCGATAAAGCGGTTTCTCCCCCAACCCCCGGTGCTATGTGTCATCTAATGAATGGAATCAGGTGGCCCCTCCCAAATACCACCAAGCACCAAAAAGCAGTTCGATATAAACCATTTACTGCCCTCCTGCTACACGACAAATCAACCACTATTCACCCCATAGCCACCAAAACTAACTTTTTACGTATAAAAGCCAAAAAGCCCCAAATTGGCTGTTTTCATTGACATTTCATCTGTAAGCCTTTGTACGCATGCACGACACCTGCAAACATTGAAGACGTCAACCCAAATACAATTTCACTCCAAAGACATTGCAGACAACCCAATCGGTCTTGCAACCTACACAAAGCCCATTCAACCACTTGCAATTGCCATCGACCCTGCTTAGAACCAATTCACCCTAGTTCCAAGTATTTAAACCAGAATTCACCAAATACCCTGTCAATTTCGAAAGTAACCAGTTGCTTAGTGTTTTAGTTAAGATAAAAATTTATTAAAAACTGCACACCTTGTTGAAACTTCGTTGCCCTAAATACTGCAAATTACCCTCCCCCATTACTCAAATCCACAAGAACTAAGAATGGCGGTCCCTATTGCTATAGATGTGAGACCCATCTCCATGCCCCATTTGGACCTAGAACACCTTCCCTTAGCTGATAGAGATTTCCAGATAAAAGATACCACTGTTATAGAGCTCCTGCTCAAAATACATTGCCAAAGTAGGGACAAGTTCCTGAACCATGCTGATGAAATTAGCCTTTGGGAGTCAAGTTTTCCCAAGTACCAATTCCCCCAAGTCCACATTTTCCCTGAAATTGTACATATGTGTTATGCTTTCTACATCCCCAGTCACAAAACCATCATCCCTCATGACCATAAAGTCCTTTTCACCATCACTCCTAAGTCCATCAATGAGATGTTGCAGCTCCAACCAGGGCCAAACCTAACTCCCCTCTCAATTGGAGACCTGTTAGACTTATATCCCAAACTCAACTCTACAAGATTAGCCCAATTGATCTAAACCTTTATCATAGAATAAAAGTACACCCCCAAAGACCCCCCTCTATACGTAGCAACTATATTTTCTCCTTGGGGCCGAAATATTGTATCCATGATATCTTGTGTTTTGGGTTACTCCACAAGTGAGTACATCGATGAAATCATCCTGGCTATCATGTCCATCTATACCCCAGGAAAACCTCTTGCAACTATTTATGACTTTGCCACATTCATAGCTAACAAAATGCATGAGCAGTTCACAAGAATGGGAAATGAAATGGTTTTCAAGTACTCCTAAGTTCTATACCACATGTTTTTATACTATTAATCAGAGAAATTCTCATTCACCCTTCAAAAGTTGGACACCAAGGGTCAACCCAGGTCAGTCATTTTTTGGACCCCATTGACCCACCAGTACTAGTCTCCATACTCTTACTATGATTTTATTGATTTATTTGTACACCTAGTCATGACAATGTTCACTGGAAGCCCTCCTCCAAGGATCAGTCCTTAAATAAAAGGAGTCCTCCAATTATCTAAACAGACCAAAGTTGGTGATTGGTACCTTTACCAAAACCATATAGAAATTAGGATTTATAGTTGCATGTTGGCACCATACAAGCTACCAAGGTACCTCCTAATGAGGTTGTTTGCATTAGAATACTATAGGAAAATTATAAATGCAGATGAAATAAATTTTGTCAATGCCAAGAAGAAGGCCAATTTCAAAATAAAAGACCAACTAGGCCCCTTCATATGTAACTCCAGAGAGGTTGGCCAAGAGGCAAACTTAATATTACAAATGATGAAGTTCCAAAGAAGTTTTGTCTGGAGATACGATCCTTTGGAATTCATCACAAAGAAAAGACAAAAGTTCAAGCTAGGACCTTTCATTCACCATCCCATACCTAAGATAGAAGCCTATGCAAATCAAATAGAATGGCTGGAAGGTACCCTAGCAGACTAGGACAGCACTAGAGTAGATATTGAGAATGCTCTTATTGGTTTAGAAAAGTAGCTTGATGACAACTCTTTTCTGCAGGTACCAAAAAAACCAAAAACTACCATGAGCACTCCTCCAGTCATGCAAATTCCTCAAAACGAGGAGAAGGCCCCAAAAATAAACAGAGAAGGAGCTTCCACCTCAGGGATGGCCACCTCTGATTTACAATAGGAATCAAACAAGAGGCAAAGGCAAAATCCACCCTCTAAGTAGGAATACACTAAAGGCTCAGCTGAGTTCACCAATACAGAAGTAGAAAGAAGTAGTCCTACCACTCCATCTGGAGGCATACAAGAGCCTTCCATTTCAAAAACACAGTTATTGGAAAGGCAACTCAGTGTGGAAGTATCTTCCTTCAAAATGCCTGCAGACAAAGACCAAGACATCAAGGAAAGATATAAAGAAATCAAGGCTAGAAATGAGAGGTTCAAAGCCAAAACTTATGCTCAATACCTAAACCTCCCCCCTACCAATCAAAAAAGGCTAATGTCAACCTTTAACATTAAGGAGGGGAAGCTACAGACGAATTTTGTGAAGCCTACAACTTAACAACCAAGAACAACCTCAGATTTCAAGAAAATAGATTTTGAACTGTTGGCAAGGGATATCCATCCCATAAACTAGGTTGAGCTACACAAGCAAACAGGGGAGATGATATACTCCACTTTGACTGGAAAGGCCATAACCGCCCACCAGTTACACAACTCTTTGAACAATATCTCAGCTCAATTCCAGTTAGAGAAGGCCTCCTCACAGGCCAAGGACACCAGGATCAAGTCCTTAGAGGAATTAGTAATTGAATTGGGACACGGTCCCAAGGATATAAAAGCTACATAACAGCTTATTAAAAAGAAGAATGATGATGTAGTTGCATTGAAAAAACAACTAAAGATACCCCAACTACTTCATCCACAAACAGTAGAGGTTCTATAAGACCAATAAATACATGAAGAACTCATGGAATTACTCTTGAAACTGAATGATCAACTCAAGGAGAAAGAGAAGGAGTTGGACACTTTAATTCAATCGAAGCAAAGTGACTTGGCCACAACTTCTAGAGCTTTCATCCCCACAGCATCCACGACAGTTCCTTCTACCCTGGTAGCATCACTGACACCTACAATTCCACTTGCAACAACCTTGCCAACAACAATGAAATCTACTACATCAGCAGGAGCACCAAGGGACAAAGCAGCAGAACTTGTAAAATCCATGGAAGATATGTCTATTCAGGCTACAAAGATGAAAAGATTGAAGGAAAAGGTGGCAAGTTTGGAAACTTAGTACAAATTTGCCCAACTAAAGCAGAAAGAAGAAACAGAAAGGGCCCTGAGAATGGGTGAGAGGATTAAAATCCTAGAAAAGGATTTAACACTTGAGAAGCCACTTGGACAAACCAAAGAAATGTTGTGGGCCAATATCATTGACTATGTCAATGATATTTTGCCATCAATCCAAGTTATTTTTTAGCAAACAGAGCTAGTAAATATAGCTACTGAAGCTAATAGAAAGTGAAGGAGGAATTGGGAAATAAACCTGAGGATGCAAATATACTCATCCATTTCCTCAATAGCAAAAACAAATATAAGCTACAAGAGTTGAACATTGAAGATAGAACTACCACCATTTTAGAAATAAGGAAGGTTCTTTCCAAAAGGAACCTTATTCTTAATTTGGAAAAAAATTGCCACAATATGTAGGTAGCCATTGATAAGTTCATGGCTAAATTTTAGATTTTGAGGGAGAAAGGTCTGCCCAATCCTATGGTCATCAATGAAAAACTCATGACACGGTCAGACTATGGGGATAGACTTAGAAAATTGGCTAAGGATCATGCCAGTTCCTCATCCATTAAATCCTTGCCAACAGCAAAGTATTATACAACACATTTGAGAACTTGTTTTTCCTTGAGCATGAGGTAAAACATTTGTTCCTCACCAAACCCAATTTTGCAAAGTATACCGAAGCTGATGAGATCTATAAGAGAATTGTAAATGTGAAATTACCAAGTGTAGAATGGTAGGAGACAATAACAGATTTACTATGATAAATTAATAGCTAAAAGTTACCCCACAGTAAATATGAAGGCAGCATGATGAAACAGGTAAAAAAAGCACAAAATGGTCAAAGAGTAGCAGGGTCAAAGAGTATCTAATGAAAGATCAAAGTAAAGAAGACTCCAACGTGAAAATGCCACAACTATCAGCCAACATAAAGGGCTACATCTCAACCATAAAGGCCAGCACAACAATTATTAAAGGGATAGCAAGAAACAATTCATTAGTTGTCTCTATCTTCTTGCTAGAATATATTTGTATTTCCTAGAATAAATCTCAAGTTGTTTTGAGATATTTTGTAATAAGTTTTTGTATAAATACTTCACAATTCGAAGTATGTAGTGTGGATTACATTTCTATAGACTATTTCTCTCGAATAAGAAATTCTATTGTATCAATGAATGGATTGGCTTATTGGATCAAGGAATAAAGATCATATATTTTACAGGATTCTTGTGTAAAGCGAAATACAAATAAGTATTCTCTCATGTTCAATGTTGTTTTCCTTCAAGTTTTTTTTTAGTCTTTATGTATCTCTAAAATCTTAATGCTATAACATGGAATGATATTTCAAAACATGTTTAAATACACTATGTCTTGACTGTTATGCATTATTATATGTTTTCTTCACAAATCTAAGTTAAGGAATTCTTGATTGCTCCTTAGTTTAGGTGACTTCTTGTGATCCATAGCAAAGGATTCTTAATTGCCCTTTGTTCATCATTATCCTCTGTTCTCCATTCTGATCCTGGTCTAAGGATTCTTCGGTGCCCTTTTACCCTGGTTGGATTTATTTCCCCCATTGCACCTAAAGATTTGCATTTTTCTCTACTAGGCTGCCCTGTGAACATTCCCTTTAGTGAATTGATCTAGTCCTGCTATCCATTTATTGACTCCATAGCCCAATGGCTTGAAGACCTAGCTCTATTCATCTACCCTAAGAATTCCACCACCCAACCTTCAAATCAAAACCAAAACCCCAAAGAACACTAAGAACTAGCCTAAAATCCCATAAAAAAACAAAGCTAAATTATATAGAGAGAGAGCCCTCTCTGAGTCATAGGTTGGCTAGAGCATATACTTAAAAGACTAGTTTGTGGTTACCTCGATTTCTTCTTTCTTCTGATAACTTCTATGGAAAATTCTAAGTGATAACATAGTGGCGACTCTGTTGGGGACTCAAATCCTCAGTCTTTAATAAACCTTTAATAAAATTTTAAATCTTTCTTTCAAGCCTCTTAAAGAGTTTATTAGAAGTTATTTACAAAATCTCACAAAAAGAAAGTAATTAGAAAAACCTTGAAATTCTGGCTTCAAGGAGAACTCACTACACTAGGGCTAATTCAGATCCAAACCCTGCCCCAATAGTTGATAATCCCAATCTGATTTCGAGAAGACCCAAAAGAGAAGAAAGTGTAGCCAATCAAACACCTTTAATCAAAGCCAATTCGTGCCCTGATGAGTGGTTGTTTTTAGAAGACCTTCCCTTTGACGTGCCATTTGATCTTTCCCTATTTAAAACAAGGTCTGAAAGTGCACTTGATGAAATTGTTCTAGATCCAGAGTTTATTATAGACCTCGAAGTCCAAAAGGCCTATCAATCAATTGATCAATATATTCCAAATTCCCCATTGTCATCCCTTACTACTGCTAGGAACCCTGAGCTTTCTAAACCAATATCCACTATGCTTAGTTCACCATTATTCCCTTCAACCTTTGAAGTTCATTCCCCACCTCCATTTATACCCTCACTCCCTTACCAACCTATCATATCCCAAGTACCACATGTTGGTCCTAGTTCATCCTCCACTACTGCATCATCCTCCAGTGCCTCAACCCCATATTTTAGCCCATCCCAGCTTACAACCATGGCAAATAGATATGTTCCCCTCCTCTTACATGCTCCACTTCATGCCATGCTAGCAGACTACCAGAGTAAATTCATCCAATTTGATGGCGTGGGACACTACACTGCACAATGCTATGTTAATAAAATGACAGACTACTTTGAACTTCATGAAATTGATATTGTGGATGTCCAAATGAGATTATTCGCTTAGACTTTAGTTAGTGATGCTAGAAAATGGTTTAGATCACTACCTGATAATAGTATTGATAGTTTATAAGTATTTCAATAGCAATTTTTGAATAGATGGGAAAAGAAAAATAATCCTCTACAGATCCTTTCTGAATATGAAAATATTAGGAGAGGACCCAATGAACCTGTTCAAGATTATTGCACCAGATTTAACAATATATACAATGCAATTCCTATTAATATTAGGCCCCCACCTAACTTAGCGTTAATAAAGTTTCCTGATGGTTTTTACATAGACATGGCATTCCAACTCAGGGAAAGAAACCCCCCAACCCTAGAAGATATGCAAAGTGTAACAGTAAGTGTAGAGGTTAATTTATTAGCTAAAAGAGCTAGAGTTAGGAATGAAAGAAGAGGATCAGCTAAAGTTAAGCCTTCACCTTCTGACATTAAAATAGATAGCTTAGCAAAAGGCATGGAAAAGTTAATGGATGGAATAGAGAATATAGAGAGGAAACCCCAATGGGATAATCAACAGGTGACCTCCAGTTAGAAACCTAAACTTTAGGAAAAGCCAAAACCAAAATACTGGAAAAAATGGACCTAATCAGAATATAAGACCTCCTTTCCAGGAAAATTATGCAGAAACATCCCATCTAGAAGACCTAGAGCAAGACACACAGATTAACCTGATGGGATTAGATGATGAAGGTATTGTTTTTCTAACCCAATATGATCAGGAATTGCATATGTTGCAGCAATTGCAAATATAGTTTGGAGATCCATTTGATTATAAACAAGCTTATGATTCTACCATATTTGAAGTACATAAATAATATAACCTAAGGGGTAAAAAGAATTATGATATCTCTGACCAAACCAAGAAAATAGTGCCATATCAACCAAAGAAAATTAAAGAAGCCCCGGTTTCTAAAGTCCTCTAGATTCTCCCCAAGCAAAACCAGAATTCTTCTGGTCCTATCATTGAAGATATTAACCCTAATTAACCTTTTGATGATCAACCCTCTTCTTAAAATTCCCCCAAAAAACCAGTGGACACGCCTCAAAATACTAGATTGGAAACTACACAAAAGAAGTCCCCAATAAAGGAAAATAAGACCATCCCACTCAAAAACTTGTTGTCAAAAGTATAAACCCTCAAACAGAGAAAGCCCCTTTGCCTTTTAATTTGGGAGCAAATGTAGCTAAGCTAAAGATTTCAATCCCTTTGACAGAGTTAATCAAGAATGAAACCTACAAAACACAGATAAAATAGACCCTGAACCTTGCTGAGAATGAAGATTTTGTTAACCTGTTTGATAACCAAACTGAACTTATATTTGGTCTAGATGTCAATGGAAAACCATTAGAAAGAGGGTTACCACCTTTCTATATTATCCTTGGCATCCATGACAAAATTCTTCATAATGCAATGTTGGATTCTGGTGCCTCCCACAACTTAATTCCCAAATCAGTAATGGAAAAATTGAACCTAGACATTACAAGACCTTACAAGGACTTATTTTCATTTGACTCAAGTCAAGTAAATTGTATGGGGTTGATTAAAGACCTCTATGTTACCTTAGTCCAATATCTTGCCAAGAGTATCCTTATGATATTGTAATTGTTGACATCCCACCGAAGTATGGCATGTTGTTATCCAAGTCATAGGGAGCCAAACTTCAAGGATCTCTACAACTTGATATGTCATATGCAACAATTTCTGTTTTTGGACAACCCAAGAAGTTGTACCAAGAAACTTTAATGAAGTACATGGTGGGTAGCCAGGACCGGCCTCAAAACTTTCCTATCTACTCTGTACATTTAGAAATTGATTCTTTTATTTTGTATAATACTAATGAAACAGAAGGAACTCTTTTAGACAATGTTTATACAAAACCAAAATAAATTGCAGTTTCAAAACAAAAGAAAATTGTCCAGACTTTAGAATTTTCCACAAAACAAGATAGTCAAGTTGAGGAAAAATTGGTGGAAACAAATGATACTAATTATGAACATGAGATATTGTGGCATCTTGAGTTTGATGGGTCAGTCAATAAGTTCGAAGCAGGAGCAGGAGTTTGGATATACAATCTAGAGAATGACTATTCAGAAGGCCATGCATACAGACTAAATTTTAAATGTACTAACAATATGGTTGAGTTAGAAGCACTACTTTTAGGTCTTAAATTAGTTAGGAAGCTAGGAGATATAAGAGTTTCTATCATGGGAGACTCTGAATTAGTGATAAAATAGTTTAATGATGTATATATGACCAAAGACCCTAGGTTAAGTTGTTACAGAGGAACCATTATAGAAATACTAAACACTTTCTTAGAAACTAAGGTCCTTGTAATTCCTAGAAAACATAATATGCAGGCTCATAGTTTAGCAATGTTTGCCAACACCTGCAAGTTACCCTTTCAGCCTAACTATCAGTACACTGCTGAAGTAAGGCACAGGCCTACAATCCTGGATAATTTGAAGAACTAGCAAATATTCGCTGATGACAAACAAATAAACAACTTTTTCATTTCAGAACAAGAATCTGTAAATAGCAATATAGATACTGACACATCAATAGAGCTTAACACTAAAGATAAAATAGAAATAAATGAGATAGAAGGTGAAGGGATAGATGGATTCCATCCCACTAAATTTACAAAATTAGATGTAGAAAACGTAGAATAAGTCGAGATTGATGAGATAATTAATGAAGACACTGAAGTAATTAATCTCAAGGACAATTTCTTACCTAAGGGATTAGCCCCCTTGGAAGACCTGTTTGATTCAAATAATGTCCCTAGAAAGCCCAAAATGGAGCCTTCGAAATCTGATATGGACGAGTGTAATATTGGCACTGATGAAAATCCCAAGGTGATCAAACTTTCTAAATCATTACCTCCCACTGAAAAAGTAAAATACATTGAGTTATTAAAAGAATTTCAGGATGTATTTGCTTGGAGTTATGAGGACCTGAAATCCTATGACACCATCATCATACAACACACAATCTCTATAAAATAAAATCAAAAAACTTTCAAACAAAAAATTATAAAGATAAATCCTATCTTATTACCTTCAATTGAAAAGGAAATCCATAGAAGGTATGATGCTAAGATAATTGCACCAATCAGATTTTCTGATTGGGTTTCAAACCTGGTGCCAACTAGGAAGAAAACATGCAAGATTAGATTCTGTGTATACCTTAGAAACCTCAACAAAGTATCACTTAAAGACAGTTACCCTCTCCCCAAAATGGACCATATTTTGGAAAGGGTATTTGGATCAACCAGGATCTCATTATTGGATCTGGTTACAATCAGATTTTAGTTCATTCTGATGACCAAACCAAGATTGCCTTCACTACTCCTCGGGGCACATTCATGTATGTGAAAATGCCTTTTGGACTAATGAATGCAGGAGCCACTTTTCAGAGGGATATGGATATAGCCTTTTCCAAAGAAATTCATGATTTCCTGGTGATATACCTAGATGAAATTACTATATTTTCAAAATCTGACAACCTGCATTTGGATCATCTAAGACAGTTTTTTATTAAATGTAGGAAATATGGAATTTCTTTGAACCCTAAGAAGTCATTGTTTGGATTAAAAGAAGGAAAGATACTAGGTCATATAATTTCAAAAGATGGTATCCAAATGGACCCTGCAAGAATAGAAGCCATCTTACAGATACAACATCCAAGGAACATCAGAGAATTACAAGCTTTATTAGGGAAAATTAACTTTCTTAGGAGATGTATTTCTAATTTAGCAGAATTAATTACATCACTGAACAATATGTTGAAAAAACATTCAACCATAAAATGGACTTTTGAGGCTAATAAATCCTTTCAAGACATTAAATTGGCCTTAACAAGAACACCAGTTTTGATCAGTCCAAAATTTGACAGAGATTTCATCTTATTTTCCTTTGCTTCTAAGCACATAATTGTTGCAGTTTTACTACAGAAAAATGACAAGTGCTATGAACAACCTATTGCTTTCTTTACCAAGGCCCTGAGAGATGCCTCTTTAAAATATAACATAATGGAAAAACAAGATTTTTCTTTGGTCAAAGCTATCAAGGACTTTAGAGTATATATTTTATATTCCCATATAATAGTCTATGTTCCCAATTTAGTTGTCAAAGACATCCTAACTTAGGGAGGTCCAGATGGAAAGAGGGGAAAATGGATTGTTACTATTTTAGAATATGATATAGAAATCAAACCAACTAAGTTAATCAAGGGCCAAGGTTTACCCAAGCTTATGGCTGAGTCAAACTTTCAGGCCCTGGATATAAACTTTATTGCACAAATAGATAATGAAGAGGAGATGGCGACTCCACTAATCAACTAGACCTTTATTGAATCACCATGGTATGCTAATATCATTTATGTTTTACGAAACTTACAAGCTCCTCATGGATTATCTAAGACCAAAAGTAGATTTATGAAGATGAATCCTTAAAAATTTTCATATTAAACAATGCTTTGTTTTGGAGGAATCATGAAGGTATTCTTCTCAACTGTTTATTAAAAGATGAGTCTGACAAAGTATTAGAAGAGTTTCATGCAGGTGACTGTGGAGTACACCTTTACTAGAAAACCACTGCACATAAAATTCTTAGAGCTGGTTTCTACTGGCCACCTTTGTTTTTCGATGTAAAGAAACATGTGACCTCTTGTCACAAATGTCAAATTTTTTAGGGAAAGAAAAAGCTTCTACCTTTACCCCTAAAACCAATTTCTGCTGGTACACCTTTTCAACAATGGGGGTTAGACTTCTCCCCAACACAAATGGATCCTTACTGCCACATATTATTTCACCAAATGGATAGAGGCCATACCTTCAATCCAAGCCGCTGACATTATTATCGTAACCTTCCTTGAAACCAACATTCTATCAAGATTTGGATGTCCAACTAAGCTCATTATTGATAATGCAACAGCATTTAAATCCAAAAGGATGATAGATTTCTGCAACAAGTATCATATAACCCTGGCCCATTCCACAACCTATTATCCTCAAGGAAATGGACTGGCACTTCAAACAAAAGCCTGGTGAACGTCATAAAAAAGCTTTTGGAGGACAATAAGAAGAAATGGAATAAAAAGCTAGTCAATGCCTTATGGGTAGATAGACTAACCACAAATAAATCAATTGGTACCTCTCCCTACCAACTAGTTTATGGGATGGAAGTTGTTTTCCCATCTTCCTTGGGAACACCATTAATGAAGCTGCTCCAAGAATTGTAGGTTGAACCAAATGACGTCCAAAGAAGAATCAACCAAACAATTCATTTACAGCAAACCAGGGAAGAAGTGTACATTTGATCACAGGTTGTGCAGGAAAGGATCAAGAAGGTTTTTGATAAAAGGACCAAGGCTAAGGATTTCTACCTTGGTGAAAAAGTCCTAAGATGGGATTCAAGGAGGGAAGATAAAGGTAAACGTGGGAAATTTGATTTCTTATGGAAAGGCCCATATGTCATTTATGCTTTCAGAGGTAATAATTATTTCTTCCTTAGAGAAATGGATGGTACAGAAGCAGAAGGTGGACCAGTGAATGGTCGGATGCTCAAACACTATTTTGAACCTAACTGCTGATTTTTACTCTCCATTGTAATATATTCCGTTTTGTTTTTTCAAAAAGTTGAGTTTGGATTGGATGGTGGTCATTGATGTTGAAGCCTGGAGAGAAGGCCCTAAGCTTCAAAGGATTCGCTATCATAAGTACCAATAATGCAGAGACACATGGGTAATTTTGCAATGTAACATCAACAACAATTCAAAGGCTACTAATTTACAAAGTTCTTGACATTTCACTAGGAAATGTCATTCCCAAGTGGAGTCACTGTTAGGTTCCTATACCAATAGGAGTCATGATTTGGATTGACTAACGTTAACCCTTGTAATATTGTACAAACCTTTGCTTTTTGCAAATGTTTTCCATATTAAAAAAAAATAAAAATAAAAAATTAAAAGAGGGTATCTCCTAAAAAAATAATCAAGGGACAAAAAGAATGAAAATAGGTCACAAAAAAATGAAAAATATAAACCCCAAGAAAACAAAAAGACCATGAAAGTGTGCAAGTTAAAATGCCACTACTATTTACTTTTTATGCTTAATGAATGATTGTGTGCAGCTTGTTACTTATGCCACAATCCATGAATAGTCAAAATGTTTAAACTTGGCTATTTCGTGTTTTCATTTTCATGTCTATAGATAGAGAATAAAATCTAACCAAACAGTGTAATCTTGGTAGATAATTAGATAGGTAGAGTAAATAAAAGGAGCTCAACTGTGTAAACTGAGCCCTTGGATGAAATAAGGTTTGATTTAGATAGTTTGCTATGTAAAGAAAAGAAAATGTTGATAAGGGTTTGCTAGCTTAAATGCACCCTAATAAAGTGAAGAAAAAATGGTAGATTGAGTAGATGGTTAAGTAGAAGAAAGGTTGCAGAAGTATGGTGATTGATTAAACGAAAAGCATATTTATCATTTTTCATCATATGCTCCAATTATGAATGGAAAATCAAGTATGTAAATGGATTTCAAAGTATATTAATTAACTTCCCCCATTCATTTCACCCTTGTACTCAACTAATTTCCCATAATTAAGTTCTAAGTATTTAAAAAATTTAAGTCAAAGAGGCTCAGAGCATTTCTCTGACTTTTGGAGGGACCAAACCCTCAGCTCAATGACTTATGGATATCAAATACTAGATTTCCCTCATAAAATTCATCCCCCCCATTAGTTCATTCATTTTCCTTATAAAACTCCTTTTTCTAAAGGTAAAACACTTATTGCCTAGGAAAAGAACATTTCCCCATATAAAGCACTTTTGTACTTAGTGTTTTTCCCTTTTCTGCCCATTTTTCATATTAATTACTAACTTTTATTAGTATATACAAAATCTCTTAAAAACCCAATTTTAGTGTATATTTAATTCCCCTGTATAAATTAGCCCTACCCCTTAATTATAAACTATATTACTACCCATATCTCGCAAAAATAAATAACCCCGCCTTAGCCCTTAATCCCGCATTAAAGCACCCCGATGAGATTAAACTCTAAACTAATCTCATACCGCCATAATTAAGTGCCCGCTGGGCCCCCCACTAGCCTTCGTGTAATTTCCCCGCTCCATCACCATATGATCATCCCCTCTTCATCCGACGGCCCTTATCCATATCGGGCCAACCCGACGTCTGCTCTTTACCCACCCGATAAAGTGGTTTCTCCACCAGCCCCCGATGCTACGTGTCATCCGATGAATGGAATCGGGTGGCCCCTCCCAAATACCACCAAGTGCCCAAAAATGGTGCAATATAAACCGTTTACTGCCCTCCTGCTATGTGACAAATCAATCACTATTCATCCCATACCCGCCAAAACTAACTTTTTATGTATAAAAACCAAAAAGCACAAAATTGTTTGTTTTCACTGACATTTCATCTGCAAGCCTCTGTATGCATGCATGACACCTGCAAACATCGAAGTCATCAACCCAGGTATAATTTCCATCCAAAGACGCCACAGACAACCCAGTCGGCCTTGCAGCCTATACAAAACCCATTCAACCACTTATAGTTGCTAGCCACCCTGCTCAGAACCAATTCACCCCAATTTGAGGTATTTAAACCAAAATTCACCAAATACCTTGGCAATTTCGAAAGTAACCAACTGCTGAGTGTTTTAGTTAAGATAAAAATTAATTAAAAACTACACACCTTGCTGAAACACCATTACCCTAAATACTGCAAATTACCCTCCCCCATTACTCCAATCCACAAGAACTGAGAATGGCGGCCCCTATTGCTATGGATGTGAGACCCATCTCCATGCCCCATTTGGACCTAGACCACCTTCCCTTAGCTGATAGATATTTCCAGATAAAAGATACCACTGTTATAGAGCTCTTGGTCAAAATACATTGCCAAAGTAGGGACAAGTTCCTAAACCATGCTGATGAAATTGGCCTTTGGGAGTCAAATTTGCCTAAGTACCAATTCCCCCAAGTCGACATTTTTCCTAAAATTGTACATATGTGCTATGCTTGCTATGTCCCCAGTCACAGAACCATCATGTCTCATGACCAGAAAGTCCTTTTCACCATCACTCCTGAGTCCATCAATGAGAAGTTGCAGCTCCAACCAAGGCCAAACCTAACTCCTCTCTGAATTGGAGACCTGTTAGACTTATATCCCAAACTCAACTCTGCAAGATTGGCCCAATTGATCCAAACCTTCATCATAGAAGAAAAGTACACCCCCAAATGCCCCCCTCCTTATGTAGCAACTATATTTTCTCCTTGGGGCTGAAATATTGTATCCATGATATCTTGTGTTTTGGGTTACTCCACAAGTGAGTACATCGATGAAATCATTCTGGATTTCATGTCCATCTATACCCTAGGACAACCTCCTGCAACTATTTATGACTTTGCCACATTCATAGCTGACATAATGCATCAAAAGTTCACAAGAATGAGAAATGAAAGGGTTTCCATGTACTCCTCAGTTAGATACCACATGTTTTTATATTATCAATCAGAGAAATTCCCATTCACCCTTCAAAAGTTGGACACCAAGGGTCAGTATAGGTCAGTCATTTTTTAGACCCCATTGATCCACCAATACTAATCTCCATACTCTTACTCTGATTTTATTGATTTATTTGTACACCCAGTCATGACAATGTTGACTGGAAGCCCTCCTCCAAGGATCAGTCCAGAAATAAAAAGAGTCCTCCAATTATCTAAACAGACCAAAGTTGGTGACTGGTACCTTTACCAGAACCATACAGAAATCAGGATTTATGGTTACATGTTGGCACCATACAAGCTACCAAGGTACCTCCCAGTGAGGTTGTTTGCATTAGAATACTATAGGCAAATTATAAATGAAGATGAAATAAACTTTGTCAATGCCAAGAAGAAGGCTGATTTCAAAATAAAAGACCAACTAGGCCCCTTCATATGCAACACCAGAGAGGTTGGCCAAGAGGTAGACTTAATATTACAAAAGATGAAGTTCCAAAGAAGTTTTGTCTGGAGATATGATCCTTTGGAATTCAAGACTTAGAAAAGAAAAAAGTTCAAGCTAGGACCTTTCATTCACCATCCCATACCTAAGATAGAAGCTTATGAAAATAAAATAGAATGGGTGGAAGGTACCCTAGCATACCAGGACAACACTAGAGTAGATATTGAGAATTCTATTATTGATTTAGAAAAGCAACTTGATGACAACTCTTTTCTGCAGGTACCAGAAAAACTAGAAACTACCATGAGCACTCCTCTAGTCATGCAAACTCCTCAAAATGAAGAGAAGGCCCCAAAAAGAAACAAAGATGGAACTTCCACCTTAGGGATGACCACCTCTGATTACAACAAGAATCAAACAAGAGGCAAAGGGTAAATACAGCCTCTGAGCAGGAATACACTGAAGGCTCAGCTGAGATCACCAATACAGAAGTAGAAAGAAGCAGACTTGCCACTGCATTTGGAGGCATACAAGAGCCTTCCACTTCACAAACACAGGTATTGAAAAGGCAATTCAATGTGGAAGTATCTTCCTTTAGAATGCCTGCAGACAAATACCAATACATCAAGGAAAGGTATAAAGAAATCAAGGCTAGAAGAGGCTCAAAGCCTAAACTTATGCTCAATACCTGAAACTAACCCCTACCAATCAAACAAGGCTAATGTAAAACTTTGACATTAAGGAGGGGAAGCTACATATGACCTTTATGAAGCCTACAACTCAACAGCCAAGAACAACCTCAGATTTCAAAAAAGTAGATTTTGCAGTGTTGGCAAAGGATATCCATCCCATAGAGCAGATTGAGCTACACAAGCAAACAAGGGAGATGATATACTCCACTTTGACTCGAAAGGCCATAGCCACCCACTAGCTACAGAACTCTTTGAACAATATCTCGGCTCAATTCCAGTTAGAGAAGGCCTCCTCACAAGCCAAGGACACCAGGATCAAGTCCTTGGAGGACTTAGTAATTGAAATAGGACATGATCCCAAGGATATAAAAGCTACAGAAAAAATTATTAAAAAGAAGAATGATGACATAGATGCATTGAAAAAATAGCTAAAGATACCCCAACTACTTCATCCACAAACAGTAGGAGTTCTAGGAACCCAGCAAATACATGAAGAACTCATGGAGTTAGTCCTGAAGCTGAATTATTAACTCAAGGATTCAGAGAAGAAGTTGGACACTTTAATTCAATCGAAGCAAAGTGACTTGGCCACAACTTCCAAAACTGTCATCCCCACAGCATCCACATCAGTTCCTTCTACCCTTGCAGCATCACTGGAACCTACAGTTCCACTTGCAACAGCCTTGCCAACAACAACGAAATCTACTATAGCAATAGGAGCACCAGGGAACAAAGTAGCAGAACTTGTGAAAGCCATTGAAGATATGTCTATCCATGCTAAAAAAATGAAAAGATTGAAGGAAAAGGTGGCAAGTTTGGAAACTGACTTCAAATTTTCCCAACTAAAGCAGAAAGAAGAAACACAAAGGGTCGAGAGAATGGGTGGGAGGATTAAAATCTTGGAAAAGGACATAAAACTTGAGAATCCACTTGAACAAACCAAGGAATTGCTGTGGACCAATATCATTGACTCTATCAATGATATTTGGCCATCAATCCAAGTTATTTTTGAGTAAAGAGAGGTAGTAAAGATAGCTACTGAAGCTATCCAGAAAGTGAAGGAGGAATTGGGAAATAAGCTTAAGGATGCCAATAGACTCATCCATTTCCTCAATAGAAAAAACAAATATGAGCTACGAGAGCTGAACATTGAAGACAGAACTACCACCATTTTAGAAATAGGAAGGTTCTTTCCAAAAGGAGCCTTATTCTTAATTTGGAAGAAAAGTGCCACAATATGCAGGTAGCCATTGATAGGTTCATGGCTAAATTTCTTATTTTGAGGGAGAAAGGTCTGCCCAGTCCTATGGTCATCAATGGAAAACTCATGACACAGTCAGACTATGGGGATAGACTTAGAAAATTGGCTAAGGATCAAGCCAGTTCCTCATCCATTAAAGCATTTCCAACGGGCAAAGTATTATATGACACATTTGAGAACTTGTTTTTCCCTAAACATGAGCTAAAGCATTTGTTCCTCACCAAACCCAATTTTGCAAAGCATACCGAAGCTTATGAGATCTACAGGAGAATGGTAAATGTGAAATTACCATGTGCATAATGGTGGGAGACAATAATAGATTTACTATGATAAATTAACAACTAAAAGTTACCCCATAGTAAATATGAAGTTAGCAGGATGAAACAGGTAAAGGCAGCACAACAGGGTCAAATATTAGCAGGGTCAAAGAGTATCAGATGAAAGATCAGAGTAAAGAGGACTCCAGCATGAAAATGCCACAACTATCAGCCACCATAAAGGGCTACATCTCAACCATAGAGGCTAGCACAACCATAATTAAACAGACAACAAGAAACAATTCACTCGATGTCTCTATCTTCTTGCTAGAAGATATTTGTATTTCCTAGAATAAATATCAAGTTGTTTTGAGATATTTTATAATAATTTTTTGTATAAATACTTCACAATTCGAAGTATGTAGTGTGGATTCCAAAACATTTCTATAGACTATTTCTCTCGAATCAGGAATTCTATTGTATCAATGACTTGATTGGCTTATTGGATCAAGGAATAAAGATCAGATATTTTACAGGATTCTTGTGTAAAGCAAAATACAAATAAGTATTCTCTCCTGTTCAATGTTGTTTTCCTTCAAGTTTTTTCGTAATATTTATGTATCTCTAAAATATTAATGCTATAACATGGAATGGTATTTCAGAAATTGTATAAATACACTCTGTCTTGACTGTTATGCATTATTATATGTTTTCTTCACAAATCTAAGTTAAGGAATTCTTGATTGCTCCTTAGTTTAGGTGACTTCTTGTGATTTGTAGCAAAGGATTCTTAATTGCCCTTTGTTCATCATTATCCTCTTTTCTCCATTCTGATCCCGGTCTAAGGATTCTTGAGTGCCCTTTTACCCTGGTTGGAGTTATTTCCCCCATTGCGCCTAAAGATTTGCATTTTTCTCTGTTAGCTTGCCCTCTGAACATTCCTTTTAATGAATTGATCCAGTCCTGCTATCCATTTGTTGACTCCATAGCCCAATGGCTTGAAGACCTAGCTCTATCCATCTACCCTAAGAATTCCACCACTCAACCTTCAAATCAAAACCAAAACCCCAAAGAACACTAAGAACAAGCCTAAAATCCCATAAAAAACAAAGCTAAATTATATAGAGAGAGCCCTCTCTGAGTCATAGGTTGGCTAGAGCCTATAATTAAAAGATTGGTTTGTGGTTACCTCAGTTTCTTTTCTTTTTTTTTCTGATAACTTCTAAGGAAAATTCTGAGTGATAACAAATTCTATAATGAATATCCCGCAGATGTGGGGTGACATCACAGAGGTTTTTATTTCTTATTTTTTCCATTTCCTCATTTTTGGGAGTTTGTTGGAGAGGCACCATAGGCCCTCAACACTTGGTTAACTTCTTCTTCACCTATTCTGATGGATATTTGCCAAATTTGATGGAGGAAAACTTTTTTGTATCTATTTTAGACTCACATGTGTGAGTGTTGGTTAAAATTTGACTGCGTTTGAAGGAATACTTGTGTATTAGAAGTTTGTGAGGGTCATTTGATCACATTTGATGTATTTCTCCCATGGTTTGAATAGAGCCAATGGTTTATTTTTTCCCATAGTTAGATCCAAACACATCGTATTGCACCTTTTATTAAGGAGGTTCCCTATCTACAAAAGGAGATGACCTTTCTCATTTTAATTTGTTGAATACTATGAGAAAAGTTTCTTAAAGAGTTCTAGTGCAATCTATCTTTTTCTAAGTGGTGGTTTAAATATTTTTCAATGGTTACATTAGAAAAATTCTTTAGGATTGCTTGACGAGAGAGCTACTAAAATACTAAAGAACTACATCTTGCTTCACATGGAAGGGTAACCAAGGTATACTCTTCTTGATGCCCCCCTTTGACCATTAAAGGTTTTTCCTATTGCATTGAGATAGGATGTCCTAGGAACCTTCACTCTTACCTTGTACAAACTTTGAGATCACCATGATAGTACTTGAAGATGATTCCTAGAGGATGACTCCTCCCTTCCATCCTTAAGGAAGACCTGTTGGTCCTCACCAGTGCTTGAAAACTAATCATCCTAAGTCCCCTCAACATTATCTCATCCTAAACCCTAAGCCCCATTTGGACCTTGTGTTGGTCTTCAGATATGAATTATAGAATTTAACCTTCCCAACATTAATTTTCAACCTGAGGCTCATCTGATTATTTAAAGGCTACCATGAAAATTCTATGCAAGCCACAATTTCCCTACCCAACATTGAGCATTCAATCAACAATAACACAATGTGTAACAACAAGCAATAACATTAACAACAATCAAAGTAAGAACAAATTCACAACAACACAAACTTAATGAACCATTATAGTGATAAAGAAATAATCATAACATAAATAAATCTACACACACCACTAATCTAACAACACCTGATCATGAGAGTGGGCCCAACTCTCTGATCAGGGTTGTGGCGAAAGATTGAAGGCTAGTTAATACTCAGAAGATCGGGATTGCATTAATCAAAAAGGAAAATACAGATGTTGATAAATGATCATAATTGTAGTGTCTCTCTCTCTAGATGCCTCTTTTCTACCTCTGTAACCTTACTTATACATTTCAATCTTACAAGAATGGTATCAACAATTTCTAGAGATTATGACAGTTTTCTACCTACAAATACACAATGATCATTTGGGACAGAAAAAGAATACGAAGATAGAAAATGCATTGGTCTAATAGAATCTCATCGATTGAACATCATTATAGCCAGCATCCTGAGATTAGAATTGCCAACTCATCAATAACCATATGCTGAATTATAGCTTGTTGATCATCATCCTTTCGAATCTGCAAAGAAACCTAGGTTAGAAAATCGCGTAAGCAACGTTCCCCTAGTACTACGCTTCATCGATTAATATTTCACAAAGACATGACCAATAGATATACCTTCATTTCTCGAGATACAAATTAACCATCAAAGACATTAAATAGTTGAAGGAAAGGGATAAAAAGGCAGGTAAAAAGTAGGTACATTTAGCAACCAACATCTGCCCCCAACAGGATTTTCTGCATGTCCTCATGCAACTCGCTTTTTGTGAAGGTCTGAGTCGGAACCACTGTGGTTGGCATGTAGTTGTGCAAGGTCATATCTATCTCGGGGAGTTTGAAACCATCGATACAAATGATATCCTTCCACTAGTCTTATGATGTCGCATAGGCTAGTGTGTACTACTCAAAAGGTAGCCAAATAATGGGAAACTAAAATCTCAAACCTATCCACTTGGTCCCACAATGTCAGATGCACGTGATATATTGCAAGATTCGTTCCAAAGTCCGAGCAAAATTAGGGGCCCCATAAGGTTCACGCATCTGCACTGTTGTTGGTGACAACATCCATCATTTATGATAGGCGTCCCGGGTTTCCTCCTGAAAAGTAAGGATATGCGTCATACACATGTCAACACACCATTTCTGTGTTGTCAACATCTATTCCTTTCGTCCTTCCAGCTATATAAATGTTTGATGTTTGTTATAAATGTCCACTGATTAACAATGTTCCATTTTGATCACAAGTGGTCGATTTTCTTGATTCTCTTCGAACGTGTCGAAGGCTTTCTTCCATTTAATCTGATTAATCATGAAGGAAGTAGATTCTCTCAAATCAATGTCTCCCACATATGGTATTGGAATGAATGGCTAATCATTCTCCGGGATGTAATTATGCATATAAATTTCGCACATCAAGTGTTGGTTCAGTAGATTGTGAGCTCTCAGGATCCACAGGAACTGCATAAGGTCTTCTATGTCATGGCTAATTCCTTGATGGATACTTTCTAGACATTGAACCAAATATTTCTTGTGAAGAAAAAAAGCATAGCAGTTAGTAGGAGGTCAGCATTCCATTACCTGCTACGTTAGGGTGAACATTTCATCCTTGTCAGTGTTTCTTAACTGGAATTGCCCTTGTAATTCTTCAATATTTTTCTATTGTTTTTCTTGTTTCTCCGTAGTTTTTTCTATCTAGGTAAAATGATTAGCCACCACTTTTGCTACTTGTTCCCAAATTCCTTTCACTTATTTATGGTGATCTTCCACAAAGATAAATCCCTGCTGTAGACGAGAAGCAGTGGTTTTCCATTTCTAAATTTCTGCAATCAGCATAAACTCCCAAGACTCAATCAAATATAGAAATGACTCAGTCTGTGTAGCTGCCAAGGTCCTCAGCCTATCTTCAGTCTGTATTATTGTCGAATTTGTTTCGGCTCTGGCAGTCACGGTAACTTGACCGACATTCCTCTTTTGCCTTCTCACCTATCTCTATAAGTGTAATACTTGTCTCCTCAACTTAGTAATTTCCATTTTAATTGCATGTTCTCCCTAAATAGTGACCAATACCCATCCTATATGGTAGCCTTCATGTTTTCCATTTTTCAATGAATTCATGTTTAATAACGACCTCCCCCATCAGTCTCAAGACCGGTGTTGGGTTTGGCAAATTGACGTCAACGAAATCATTAGTCGGTTCATGTTTTACTCTTATTTCTTCCACTTATTCAACAACTCGACGTGTGGGTTCAGGGCCTTCTTCTATAGGTCCCGATACCTCCATATTTCCTCCAAATAGCTTAGGAGCCACTCCAAGTTCCTGAAGAGTAATATCATCAACATTTTCTTCCTGTGGTCATTTTGTTGCACTATTTTCTCCTTCCACTTGTTTAGGAATAGATTATGGCCCTTGCAAGTCAGTACCAAAAACCATGTCTCTTTCCAACTGCTTGGGAGATCACACTAGTTCTTTTGGAGCAGTGTCAACAATACCCCTTTCTTCAATTCACTCACCAGTTGACATTGGTTCTTATATAATAGTTTCGACAATAATTTCTTCAATTTTCTCACCAGGTGACATTGGTTCTTGTGTAACAGTGTCAACAATAATTTCTTCAACTTTCTCACCAGTTGACGCTGGTTCTTGTGTAGCAAGGTCAAGGGTAGATTCCTCTCCCATTGGCTCAGCAGTTGACACTGGTTCTTGTGGAGAAGTGTCAACAATGGTGCTTTCTCCTGTAATTACTCCTACAAACTTTAATACTAGAGGAGAGATTCTTTCTCTTACTATGTGGGTAGGAAAGCAGAATTTCCTTACCCCTTTTGCCAAGGAAGTAGGGAGCAGAGAATGAGGAGTAACCTCCTCAATTTCCATTCTTCCAACACCTTTTGGCTTAGTTTCTCCAATTCCTTCTCTATCCCCCATGGAAGCTAGTTGTTCTATCATTTCTTCCTTCCTTCCTTCCTTTACTTTCTCCTTATATTTCAGATTCAATCTATAAGGTCTTTTCTTGACTGGCATCATACCAGGCTTAAGTGGGATCTTCATAACTCCTAAATCTCCTACTATACTCTTATTTTTTTAAAACTTAGTGAGAAACAACTCCTAATATTCATGAAGCAATAATGTAACCTTGATGATTATTTCTTCATCCCAATAATCTCCTATAGTTGCAAACTTTGGTTACTCTTCTCATCCTATATTAACCTTCTTTTTCTTTATTGGCTTTGTTATATCTGGTATCTCTAGCTCAGGTCCATTTACTTCACAGTGTCCTTCTAATTCTTCTATGTTAATGTTGTGAGGATCTTCTTCTTCTTATGTAGTAAGGTTGTAGCATTCTAGTGCATGTTCTATCTACGCAACCCAATTAGGCTGGTGCCAAGTCCTTGGAATTGTATTTTCAAAGAACATCATTTTAACTGTTTGAAGGGTTGAATCTATATTTGAATAATCATCTTCAAAGCTAAATGTCAATATAAACTTGCTTCTTCTATCGCTTGTTCCCCCATTTACTCCAATTGTTCGGCAGTTGACATTGGTTCTTGTGGAGAAGCATCAACTGTAGGTCCTTCCTCCACTAACGATTCTTCATCAACCCTTCATGGCATCATAGTCACAAGCTCTTCTTCTGCTAGTTCAACAAATTGTGGCCAAGTTACAAGGATCTGTAACAAGGAATGCACCACCAACAACCTGACAAGCCCATGGTTTGAGAGGAATGCTAATTCTTGGCGCGACCGGCGCGAAGACCATGCCATTAATTGAAGATTGTTCCAAAGGGAAAATGGATTATCTAGAGAATGCAATTGATGAAACCCAAGACATGCTAGAAGCTTAAAATGATACTTAAACATAGTAGAAATATGATCTTCACAAGTAATGTATAGCATGACGAAGTATGCAACCTCAATCTATGGATGCAGCAATTATTTTTAGTCATATCCTCTCCCTTTCTAAACCATGGTTTCTCTTTCCTGCAAGAAAAATTCTGGAAATTTTGGCAAGGGCATTTTTTGGCAAAACCATTTCTGCCCTCCTTGCGGCAATCCGCTAACAGTTGAGATAATCTCTTCTGTTACAGGAATGTCTAGTCCATGGACTTTGGACTAATTCTCTTCCAAATTCAATGTAAACGTGACTGTTATGCATTCGTCAAACCCCTACAACCTCTCAAAGTAGATATGCCATTCGGCATCCTGAAAAATTTGCCATACATATGGGTGATGTCAAACTTGCATTGTGTCTTCCGCCTCATGTCTAGCAACTTAACCATCCATTCTATCAGTTTCTCTGTAGCAACACTCGAAGTAGCAGGAAACCATTGAGGGGGTTGTTAGCCAGTAAGGTTTGTAGTGACAGGGATTGCAATAACAAGGAATGCGGTAATAGGGGAATCTGGACAAGGATGATGGAAAACTGATGGTAAATTCATAATAATTATAGTAATTAATCCAACACATTAAAAAATACTACAAATTAATGTCATCATACATGATTCAAGTTTCAATATGCATGGATAAGTGTGCAGGGTATGGTGGGGATTACAGATTGATACAGATTACAGTGGTAATAATCGTGGGATGTACGAGTTGACGCGAGGTTTAATAAAAATGATGACATGAAATCATTACTATTAAATTTGATACCTTTGCTACTAAATGTGATACCTCCCCCCGACTAAGATATGACTGTCCTCGGTCATGGTTAGTCATGTCATAAGTTAAATACTAATCAAATCCACAGAGTCCGTCGGGGATGTACCTAGCGACTTACCTTGGTGGAGTATTAAAAAGGGTGGAGTAATGACCCGGATTTAAACAAGAACACAATAAATTACAGAGATAAACATAAACACGGATATGCAGCCAAAATAATACTTCATTTCATTACTATAAAATACTGAAATATGCTTACAAACAGAAATGGAAATAAACTAGCTAGGGAGATGGTAGCTTATCTCTGAGAAGAGATGTGGTGGCTACATGCCTCTGAGCTATGTTACAATGAGGCTCAAAGGCCTATTTATTGTTGAGAAATAATGGAAAACCCTTAAAATCCCAAAACCTAACCCTAGAGGATGAAACACCAAAGTGTGGGCCCCGTTTTGGGTAAGTTGGTACATCAACTTCCCGGGGTCGTAACTTTGGCACCTAATCTTCGTTTGACATCTACAATAGCTCGTTAGAAATATTTATCCAAGAAATACAACTTTGAGAAGAGAAACATTTGTCCATTGACCCATGTTTCTCCCAAATTTCCAAAAAACGTAATTTAGGGCCTCAAAATAGCTCCGGAAGTTCAGGACCCGAAAAACTACTAAAAATAGTAAATTGTGCTACAATTACAGAAACTGAAAAATTGAAAGAGACAGTTGTGGGGGTCCAAGTGGGATAGGTGGGTGGCCATCAACATCCACCTCGATCATTCCTCCCCCCATAGGAAGCAGTGATCCCCATTGCGTTGAGTTCATCCATTTACTAAACTTGGTCCCTCGTGAGCTGTTCTACAATTTCGGATGTGTCCAGTAATGGTGGGAAGCATGGTTGAGGGTGGTGCACATTGAACACTTGGTGTAGGCAAAGGAATGGAGGAATGTTGTTCTACAAAGCATTATTTCCCACAACCTTGGTAATGGTGTAAGGACCATGTTAGTGTGGTCGGAGCTTCTGATGGACTCTTGTAAGGTGTTCTTTCTACAGATGCAACCAGACTTTGTTGTCCACCTGAAGCTTGTGTGGTACCCCTGTGGGTGAGGAGAAGTTGTTCTTGTCTTCTGTCATGACCATATCCCCTTACTGCTGCTGTTGGGTGGAGGAACCCTTTACGGGGGTCATTGTTGTGGTGACGACCTTCCCCTTACTTTGGGATCGAACCAGATAGAAAATGAATTTCCTAGTCTAGGAGATGAGCTTGCTTCCTTTCTTGGCAGTGATCAAAGAGGTGGCGGTAGATGGGGCTACCTCCGGTATCCTGTATAATGAATTACACAAAGAAATAATGGCAGCAGGAGGACTTGACTCATACACAACATGTCACCTCCACAAGTATGGCTGGCCTAATAGTATATCACAAACATCTCGAGGTGTAACATCACACAATACCTCATTTGTGAAGGGTTTGATGTTGTATGGAAGGTGGCACTACTGGCGAACTTGGAGATCTCGTCCTTGGTGAAGCCACTCAATACTATACGGCTACAAGTGTGGTGTAGTCGGTAGGCCCAACCGCTTCATGACCTCTGCTGAAATGAGGTTCTTTTGGCTCTGTCTGATAATAATGAATTACAGTGGCGAACCCTTCACCCACATCTATGAGTGGAAAAGACGCTTCCCCTCCTCTGGATCTTCGGGCTCATTCTTCTGGATCTTGGCAGTGGCAACAGTCATGCTAGGCTCCGCATCAATGATCTGCTTCCCTTTGCCATTCCCCTTGTCGGGTTCTAACTCAGGTTCGGAACATGCATCTGATTATGAAGCCTTCAACTCTGCCACCAACAACTACTTGGTCCGACACTCACTTGTGTTGTGAGTGGGGCTCTTATGGAACTCACACCACTTTCCTGTATCCTTCTTCGACTTTGTGGTGTTTTTATTTTCTTGTGGCTTTGACAGGTTTTCTTGGGTCACCCTGCCTTGGATTTGTCTTTTGGTCTTTGGACTCGCAAATCCAAAGTCTCTCTTCTTTTGTTTGAACTTTTACTCGATTTTGACAGTGTATCGGTACACTGTTCCGAGCAAGGAGATGTTCAAGAACTCCATCTCTTCCTGGATGTATCTGTGTAGGTAGTCATGGTATTTGAGTACTAGATGTAGCTCAGAATCATTAATACCCAACTGTTTATGAACTTCAACTCATCTTGGTCCCGTCCCTTCTGCAACGTGGTCCACTTTATTTATTTGTCCTCATAGCTTTTGACAGGGTAGTACTGCTCCTTAATGGCATCCCGGAATGAATTCCAAGTGGGTGCAACTGAGAACAGTGAGCCCATACTTTCATACTTCTGCTCATAGTAGGTTTCCACCAGTCCTTGATGTGGGGGGTTGCTTTCAGAAGAGAAAAAATAATATTTTCCCGACTGAAAAAGTCATGAATAGAAAAATACCCATCTAGTAGATTTTACCATTTATCTACAGCATCTACGTCTATCTGACCCTCGAAGATGGGGATTTCAAAATTAACTTGTACCTTAAAGGGTGTGGTGTTTCCAGAGTAGCTGTTGGAAGTCGATGCGTCGCCTCTAGGTAGCCGCTAAAGGATCTGGGCAAAGTTGTCCATCATCGCGTTCCTTTGTTGCTTGAGGGCTTCTTTGAGCAAGATTTTGATAGGATCCCCTACCCCCTTGTCTTTCTTTTCATCCGCCATGGGAGGCCGTCGGGATTTGCGAGGCTGGTCTTGCAAAGGTTCGACCAGTTCAAGCCCTAACTCCTTATATCTCGACCTCGTTGCGAACATGCAAATAAAAACAAAGAAAAAGAAAACTGCTCTAATACCACTGATCCGAATTTAAACAGGAACACAATAAATTACAGAGATAACCATAAACACAGATATGTAGTGGAATAATACTTCATTTCATTACTGTAAAATACTTAAATATGCTTACAAACAGAAATGGAAATAAACCAGCTAGGGCAATGCTAGCTTATCTTGGAGAAGAGATGTGGCAGCTATTTGCCTCTGAGCTATGTTACAATGAGGCTAGAAGGCCTATTTATTGTTGAGAAACAATTGAAAACCCTTAAAATCCCAAAACCTAACCCTAGAAGATGAAACACCAAAATGTGGGCCCCGTTTTGGGTAAGTTGGTACATCAACTTCCCGGGGTCGTAACTTTGGCACCTGATCTTCGTTTGATGCGTACAATAGCTCGTTAGAAAGATATATTCGCGCACTACAACTTTGGGAAGTTCAGGACCTCCAAACAATGTCATTTAGGGCCTCAAAATGGCTCCAGAAGTTCAGGACCCGAAAAACTGCTAAAAATAGTAAATTGTGCTGCAATTACGGAAACTGAATTACTGAAAGAGATAGTTGTGGGATCAAGTAACAACATTGGCAGATTAATAGCACCAGCAAAGTAACAACATCGGCGGAGTAACAACATCAGCTGAGTAACAACACCGACAAAGTAACAACATCGATGGAGTAACAACACAGACAAAGTAACAACATCGGAGAAGTAACAACACTGGCAGAGTAACAACATCGGCGGAATGAAAACACTGGTGGAGTAACAACACCAGTGAAATAATGACATCGGTGGAGTAACAACACCAGTGAAGTAATAACATCAACGAAGTATGAACAACAATGGAGTAACAACATTGGCAAAGTAACAACACTAGTGGAGTAACAACATCAACAAAGTGACAACGCTAGTGAATTAACAAAATCCACGAAGTACCAACACCAATGGAGTAACAATGCTTGCAATAAAAGGAGCATTGATAAAGTAGAAACAACATTTTATTATTATTATTATTATTATTATTATTATATTAAGTATTTTTTTTTAAATAAGAGTTGCAGAGGAAGAGTTCTCTACACAAACAATTTCAAAACCAGAGTTATCATAGAAATACTTAATAAAGGTGTCCCTAGAAGCTGGACTGTGATATAATATGAGTTGATGTCCTTTTACAAACAAAGGAGTATGTACCTCATCACATGTTAATAGTTTAACAACCCCATTATCAAACATTGTGTCAACTTCATATGTTCCCATCCATCTAGAGCAAAGATTTCCCTTAAATTCCTTGAACCGAGAGTCATAGAGTAATGCCCAATCTCCTTTTTGAAACAAACTTTTCTCGATGAATATGTTGTGCCACTTGGTTCATTGCTACTGCATTGCAACACTATTTTGTACAACTATCAAATGAATTTTATCTAAATCATTTAGTATTGAAGGAAATGTAACTAGGTTCAGTCTTCATAAATGTACTTTTGGTATTTGTTTTTATTCAAGAAAAGAAATATTATTTTTATAATATATGTCAATGAGTTTCTTGCTCATTGAAGTAGGTCTAGCACATGTCAAAGTGTTATAGGTGAGTCAAATAGTCAAAAGAAAATGTTGAAGACCTTAAGGGCATGTTACACCATGTATGCTTATGTATTAGGGTCAAGAGAATACCTCCAATCAAAGTCAAAGTCTCGTCCTTGCAACAACATCCTTCAAGCAACAAAATGATGATTAAATATGTCAAGTCAGACTACTTTCCTCTAGTCAGCCTCAAGTCAGCCTAAAGGAGGGACAATCCTCTATATATAGAGGTCGTCCACTCCTCTAAATAGAAGGCAATCATATCTTTGAAATTAGCAAAGAAAAGGAGGAAGAAAATGGTGAAAGAAGGACAATAAAATATCTCCAAGTGCAGTGAAGAAGAAGGGTATACAACCAAGCTTAAAGAAGATCGTTTCTAGGGAAACTATAGCCACACGTGTGAGAAGAGGAGGAATGCCTCTATGCTTATGATAGTATCAACTCACAATTGATATACCTCACCATTTGGGTCTAGTAAACTAGGCCTATAATTCCTCCCACTCTTGCAAATAAGAAGGGAACTCAAGCAAAGGAGAAAAGAGTCTACAACATCAAGCAAACCACCACATGTGCAAGGAAGTAGGGCTACATGAAAGTCATACTAATTCTATACCTACATCTAAAGGAAGAAGCTCATTTTGTTAAGAGAAGGAATGCATCATCTTATGTGAAAGAATTCACTAAGGATCAAGGAAAAATATCTCTTCTAGAACTAAGCATAACAAGGTTTATCACCAATTTCTGAAAGAAGTAGGAGGATGAAGTGATGGGAAACAAAGTGTAGGAAGAAGGAAGGAATTGACTTGTGCTTGGAGGATATTCTTGTCAAGGGTATAGGGTTTGGTAGTGATAAATAAGAAGCTTCAATAAGAGAAACTTACTAAAGGGTTCTCCTCTCAAGATAAGAGAGGTTTTGGCCCTAGCCGAGAGCCAACATCTTGTGTTATTGTTCTTATGTTTTTGGTAGTAGTTTGATGAAGTACACACGCATGCATTAATAAGAAGAAGAATATTAAGCTAACAATAAATTCTAAAAAGGCTCCAAAAATTGTTATCAAGGCAATAAGAATCACTCTACACCTAATTGCCCTAGATTCTTCAACATGGTATCAGAGCTAAGGCGACACATCAAGGAAAGGGCAACTCAAGAACACTCATCAAGGAAAGGCATCTACAAGGTTGACACAGCAAGCCAAATATACTCAAAGGAAAGAAGCCCTACCATCTATCATTTATCAAGTAAGACTACATAGCAAGAAGAAGAGCCTTACACAAAGGCACCTACAAATAAGAGTAGATCAAAGAGGTACCTACATCATCTACAAGTTACCAAGCAAATCTCTTCATCAAGAAAACCAACTTGGAGAAGGTAACTTGAAGAACATCAAGATCCTAGGAAGGAAAGCCATCAAGTCTTCAAGGAGAAAGCAAATCCACTACATCTAAAAACACTATCAAGTAAGTATATGTCCCCTTCTGAATATACATAAATGTCTTTTTGCAAGGAAAGAAACAAATTGGTAGGTACCAATAACTTTCTTGCATGGAAGAAGAGGACTGATTTACTTATCAAGGAGAATGAACTCCTAGAACACATCAAAGAAATGTTATTATTCCTTCTAAGGAACAAACTCAAGCCTTAGCCAAGTATAATAAGGATGAGACAAGATCTCAAAGGATTCTAATAGAATCCATCAAAGACTCTCTCATTCCTCATGTCTCCAAATTTGAGACATCAAAAATAATTTATGATAAGCTAGTAGAGTTACTCTCAGTATCCATGGCCAGAGAAGTTGTATCTCTAAGGAATGAATTGTACAAGATGAATATATCAAAGGAAGGCATAGCTCCCTAATTCATGAAGATATCTGAGATGAGAGATCAAGTTCAATATCTTGGGGAAGTCATGTCTGACAGAGAAATGACAATTGTAGTACTCAATGCTCTACCTGAAGATTGGGGCAAATTCACATCTAGCGTAGATGCCAAGAAGGAAGAAACCATACTCAGTGAAATGTGGTCTCTATGAAAAACAGAAGAAACAAGACTCAAAGAAAAGGAAGAAGTGGGATCAAAGGATCAAGAATTTGCTACCATGGCCAAGAGAAACGGAAAGTTTGGAAAATTTTGGTCCGCGAAGAACAAACAACAAAGACATGTCCAAAAATCCAATGCTATGGATGCCAAGAATATGGACACTACAAAAGGAATTGTCCTAAGCTTAAGAAGGATACCAACAACAAAAGAAAGAGGGAAGAAGCTCACATGACTCAAGAGGTGAAAGAAGAAGAAAAGAAGCAAAATAAGGAAGATCCTCCAGATCTCTACTATGACTAAGTCAAATTCTTTACTTCAAGTCTTATTTCAAGGTTTTTATAGAAACATATTCTAGAATCTAGAAGCATGAAGTATATAGTTCTAGACACTCATGAAGAAGTAGAATTAATAATGAGAAAAAAATTCATGGTTACAAATATCTTCTAAGATATAAGAGCATGGTAAATATATGTTATGAAACCAGCTCAAGAAAAGGTAGAAAAGATAGATCAACGCCTTAAAATTCAGCCTCTTCGAGGGGGCAACCTCCTTTAAATTACATAAATGAACAATTCTTTGATGATTAAAATGACAAAACCTCCTTTCTATATATAGGAGTCTAAGGAGTCACAATATAACCCAGCCGACCTAACAATAATAATATAAAGCCACAAAAATAACAATAGAGGACATTTATGGGGCACAGTAATAACAATATGGGGACAATAGGGGCACAACAATATTAATAAGGGGTACAACTACCATAGTAATGGGGTAATCACTAGTATTATAGGGACCCAACATGCCCCTCTCCTTCAAAAAAAAATTTGTCCTCAACGCTTGAGTAGTTCTGGATACTTCTGTATAAAATTCTCATCCTACCATGTGTAATCTTCCGCAGATAAGTTCTTCCACTTGATAAGATACTCTGAAATTGATCGATTTCGTAGTTTTCGAGATCTTGTTTCTGTGACTGCTTCCGGTTCCAGTATAATTTTTCCTTCCTCGTCAAGTTCTGGAAATATTGTTTGAACTGGGATGTTGTCGCCTATAACCTTCTTTAAACATGAAACATGGAAAACTGGGTACAATCAAGAAGCTGCAGGAAGCTCCAATTTGTATGCCATAGTACCAATCTTTTGCAAAACCTTGTACGGACCATAATACTTTGGTGATAATTTATTATCCCTCTTAGCTTGCTTAAGGGACATTTTTTTATATGGTTTTAGCCGTAGGAATACCCAATCACCTACATCAAAACTTCTTTCACTGCGATGTTGATCTGCCTATTGTTTCATTCTATTATGCGCAAACATGAGCTTATCCTTTAAGAGTTGGAGGACTTGTTGTTGATGTTCAATGTGATGTTCCACTGCTTGAACCTTAGAATTTTCTCTTAAATATGATGTGATGGATGGTGGCTGATACCCATAAAGTGCCATAAATGGGGTCATTTTTGTTGTTGTATGGAAGGAAGTGTTATACCACCATTCAGCCAGAGGCAACCATTTGACCCATTGTGTCTGTTTATCAGACACAAAGAAACGAAGATATCCTTCCAAACATTTGTTTACTATCTCAGTTTGCCTATTAGATTGAGATGATAATATGAGCTATGACCTAACTAAGTACCAAGACAAGAAAATAATTCTGTCCAAAAATTGCCAGTGAAAATGGGATCTCTGTCACTTACAATAATCTTTGGGTTTCCATGTAGCTTTTGAATTGTTTCCATAAATGCAGTAGAAACTGTACTGGCTTAAAATGGATGTGATAATGCACAAAAGTGTGCATACTTGGTAAGTCTGTCAACTACCACCATGATGACACTCTTTCCCTCAGACTTGGGTAACCTGTGATAAAATCCATTGAACCTCCTCCCAACGTTGGCTTGGAATGGATAAAGGTTGTAATAGACCCGGTGTCTTAATTGTTTCAACTTTATTTTGTTGGCAAACCAAACATTCCGCCACAAACTTTTGAATATCTGATTTAAGGCCATAAAAAAAAATTCCTTCTTAACCTATGGTAAGTTTTTAAAAATCCTGAGTGCCCTCCTAAGGGAGAAGTGTGAAATTCCATATGAATCTTTTATTTTAGCTGGGAATTCTTACATAGGTATAAGCGATCTTTGTACCATAACGAATCATTTTTCCAGCTAAATGTATCAGATGTACTAGAATATTGTTGTAACTTTTTAATAAGTCCCCACACTTCTTCATCATTCTTCCATTCCTCCCTTGCTTCATTTATCCAATCTGGTTGGATAATAGAAATGGCACACAACAATGCTTCCACCCTCATCCTTTCTTGAGAGTGCATCTGCCACCACATTTTGCTTCCCTTTTTTGTATATGATTTCAAAGTCATAACCCAACATCTTGATGACCCACTTTTTGTTGTTGTTCAAAAGATAATCTTTGTTATAAAAAGTATTTAAGGCTATCATGATCCTTTTTTACCTTGAAGTGTCCTCCCATTAGGTAGGGTCGCCATTTCTTAACTGCATGGAGTATTGCCAACATTTCCTTCTCATAAATAGCTTTGCTTAAAAACTTTCCCTTGATTGGACGACTTTCAAAAGAAATGGGTCTTTCATCTTGCATTAGAACAGCACCAATTCCATTCCCTGAAGCATCACATTCCACAATAAAGGTTTTTGTGAAGTCCGGTGTAGCTAAGACCGGTGCTTGGCACATTGCCTCTTTAAGATGTTCAAAGGCCTTTGTTGCTTCCGGAGTCCATGAAAATGCATCTTTCTTCAATAATGTTGTTAGAGGCGTTGTTATTCTTCCATAATTCTTAACAAACTTGCAATAATACCCTGTCAACCCGAGAAATCCTCGCAGATGCTTTATGGATGTGGGGATTTTCCATTCCTTAATGGCTTTAATTTTGCTAGGGTCTACCTTAACTCCTTCATGAGATACAATGACCCAGATATTCCACCTCTTGTACTCCAAAGAAACATTTGGATCTTTTTGCATATAATTGTTTTTCCTCCAATAGGTGTAGCACCCTGTCAACATGTTCAACATGATCCTTCCAAGACTTGTTGTAGATTAGTATATCATCAAAGAATACTAACACAAATTTTCTAAGGAATGGTTTGAAAATTGAATTCATCAAGCCTTGAAATGTTGACGGTGCATTGGTAAGGCCAAAAGGCATGACCAAAAATTCATAATGACCCTCATGAGTTCTAAATATTGTTTTCAGAATGTCTTCAGTCTTCATTATGATTTGATGATATCCTGAACAAAGATCCAACTTGGTGAAGTAAATTGATCCATGCAATTCATCCAATAATTCATCAATGACAAGAATGGGAAACTTATCTTTAATAGTGAGCTTATTGAGCTCCCTATAGTTCAAACACGTGTGCCATGATCCATCCTTCTTGTGCACTAATACTACTGGAGTAGAGAAATAACTTTGACTCGATTGAATTACACCAGCCTCTAGCATTTCTACAACCATACATTCAATTTCACTCTTTTGGGCATAAGGATATCTATACGGCCTGATGTTTGGAGGAATACATCCTGGAATCAGATGAATAGCATGATCATGATCACGAATAGGTGTGAGACCTTTGGGAGTCTCAAATACCTTGGAATGATGGTTCACAAATTTTTGGATATCTGGAGAAATAGATGATTCCAATGTGGAAACATCTAGTGAACATAATTGTGAAATTACACCCCTTTTCTCCTTTTTTAGAAGCTTTGTCATACCGTTAGAGCTGATTATCCTTCCTGGTTTCCCTACAATACCCCTTAATTCAACTTCCTTTCCTTCCACAGAAAATTTCTTGAAAATTAAAAGCTATTGTACCCAAGGATTGTAGCCATTGGACTCCTAGTACAACATCAGCAACTCCCATCGGAATGGAAAGCATTGGGCTAGACAATACATATTCTCCCATGGATAGCTTGATATTATGGAACTTTCCAGAGAAATTTATTGTTCCTCCAATTGTAATCATCACTTGACACTCTGGTGCTGGATATAAGAAGCAATTCAATTCTTTTGCTAACTTACAATGAATAAAATTGTGGGTGCTTCCTGAATCAATCAACATTATTATCTTTTTCTTCTTCATTTGTCCTTCTATCTTGATGGTTTGAGGAGTGTTAATTCCCGCCAATGAATTACAAGATATGGTCGGATTCATTTGTTCTTCATCTAGGCTTTGTTCCTGCAGTATATCCTCTTCTTTTTACCTTTCTTGCTCCTTTTCTGCTTCCTCTTCACAATCTATGTAGAATAATTTCTTCTCAGCACACTTATGACCTTTAGTGTATTTTCTATCACAACTGTAACAAAGCCCTTTTGCTCTTTTTTCTTCTAATTGTTGTGGTGTCATCCTTATAGGTTGTGGAAGACTAGGGGCAACAACACTTCCGTCTTTATAGTTGTGAGTGGTATGCTTCTTGGTTGCCATAATTTTGCTTTCCTTTTTTCTTGCTAACCTGAATGCCTTCTCTAATGAATCAGGTTCCCAAAGGCGAATATCATGTTGGATATTATCCTTTAAAGACCCT